>CM060961.1:35221304-35508804 GCA_030765045.1 Tenodera sinensis | reverse complement strand
ATGGCAAATTTACTGTATGTTTCGAATTTTCTGACTATATCTAGTCCTGTTTACTCTGCATCACTTTCGCATAACTGGTAAACCGTAAGAGATGAACCAAATCGTACTATGCAAACAGATGTAGATCTAGCTAAAATACAATTTATGACCCAAACTTATTGTAGAGTGAACCATTTCGGAAATATTCCTTGTTATTTGTGTTAGTTTTATAACTTTTTATACTTCCCACAAATGGAAGATCGTTATTCATTTTTTACATCTTAGCCGTGCAATTTCAAAGCCTACTGTGTTCCATATTCCCCTTGTTCCCACAAGAAAATGAAGAATAAGATAACTTCTGCAAACGTTTATCTTGACTAACATGAAGACGGAAGAATAAGAGGTTGTAAGAATAGTTGGTACAGAAGTAAAAAAAGTCATATGAGTACAACACATGAGATTTTTTCACAAATAATTACACACACACACACACACACACACACACACACACACACACACACACACACACACACACACACACACACACACACAAATGAATCTTTCTCCCTTATCGGGTGCTATAAAATTGGTAATTCGAAATGTTTTTCATAGAGGTTTTTATGCTATTCATTGTACTATGCAACGTATTACATTCACGTGTATTTCTCCTCTCGCTTTTCTTTTTACACAACACATTTACATACCCTTTTCTACTTGCCCTTCAGCACAGAATTCATAAAATTTTCTATGATTGAAATAGAAGCATAACGTATTACATTTTTCTCTATTTACTTTATTTTACGAAACAAAAAAAAATTCTCCACTTCCACTTCTTAACACAATTCATATAATTTTCTATATTTTTAAAATACAAATGAAACCTATTCCATTTATAACCGTTTTCCTACTCTGTTTTCTGTTACGTAACACGTTTACATGTATTTCTGTTTTACAAACAATTCATACATTTTTGTATATCATTAAAATAGAAAAATTCAACTTACTGCATTTCCCACAGCTTTCTCTACTTACTTTTCTTTCCTGTAATATTTGTAGTTGTTCAGCAGTGCTTTTGTATATTGTCTTTCCGGTGTTTATATTTATTTATTTTTATGCTCTATAGCATCCTAAGACTTTTAACTATTTAAGTGTGGTAATATTTTGAAAATATCTTCAAAGAAACACAGGGCTATTGGGCAAGTGTAACGTAAGTCCGAAAATTTTAAAGATAAATTATCAAACCATAGGCAACGCCGAGTGTTTCAGTTAGTTAAACATACATTTTGAACTTTCTGGGAATATCTTCTGAATTTTACCATACGTTTGTTCCATTTATATTTGGGTCAGTCATTTGGAGATATTGCTTGTTATTGGTTTGCATTTTCTAACATCTACGCTATCCTCAAATAGAAAATAAAATGTATACAGAACGCACTTTCAAAGGGATTACATAGCTATCACTTGTTAAAAGATTTAACTGTAGTTAATCCCTATGGTGTCTACAAAGAAGGTGCAAAAAATAAATTTTATCAGTTTGTGTGTTTGTCTCATTTAAAATGAAGTAGATACAGGAATTAACTTTTTTAAGAATAGTTTTATAATATTGTCATGTGAGTGCAACACACCAGGTTTTTTCTAATTCACATCTGCATTGGAGTGAATATTAAAGTTTCCAGAAGCAATTAATAAGAAACTTAAGGAATTGCAGCTATACATCAACAGAGAACAGAGGGAATTGAAACGTCTGTTTTAAAACATCGGCAGCAGGGCTTTACCTTCCTTTAAAATACTTTGAAGGAAATTAAAGAATGCTTGCCAAGATAGATTTGCATAAGAATCCAGGACAGTGTGCATAGAGTCCCAAATTAAGGTGGTTCAAGCATTCTAACGGAAGGACTATCAAAATCTAACTTCTATTTATAGGCATCTTTCTTATCTATTCAATCTGTTCAGAGTTTTATTTACCCCTTCCCAAACTGTTAATGCTGCTTCTTTTATACAAGAGTAACATCAGGTGAATTTAAGTAAATATGGAATCCAGGCAGAACAGGCAACGCACAAGAAAACCGTATAGGGCGGTATAAACAGTGGAAAAATGTTATTGTTTCAAGTCGTGACATCTGTTAACTTAAAAAGGAATTAAGATGTTATTGCTAGATAGTTAGTTTATTCAACACTGGTTAGCATTTTGAAGCGCTTCGTTGCAACGGTTGAAAAAACTCAGCGGTTGAAACTTTGCATGGCTACGATAATTGTGGAGCCAGCTTAGGAAGGGAAAAACAAAAGAAGTGGAGGCATCTGCAGCTGCTAAGCGATCGCGACATTAGGATGTCTGGTTTATCTCAACACACGAACGCTACCAATTAAGGGAAAACACCAAAGAGCATTGCTTCATTAAACTTCTTAACTCCCACACGCTCTTTTCCTGCTCCTGTAACAGCGCCTGCATGTAAACTACAGCTGTTACATCAAAACATAATGCCAAAATGAGCTTATTTTCTTAATAGAAGCAAGGATTCACTCCTCTTTTATAGACAATTAAGACAAAACTGGTAGTTATGTCCGTTTTGATATATATATATATATATATATATAGCACCAATATTTTATAGCACAATTGTTACCACATTACAAGAAGTAGAACTCGTGACTCTGCTTGCGTTATTACATTAATCACACATGTTTTTATTTCTCTCTCTCCCTCTCTCAGCAAGAAACAAACGAGCCAATATAAGAAACAATAGATTTTCAAGAAAATCGCTCAATCCCAAACCTTTTTACATGGACATTTTTCAAAATTGCTGGCTTTCTCAAGAATGGCCCTAACGTGTTCATTAAAATACCTATTTAAGCTATTGGTACACAAACAAAATGCATATCTTCATTTTTTGGAAGTCATCTTCATTCTGAGTGGCCGTAAAATATAGAAAAAACCCTTAGTACACAAAAGATGCAGATCATTTTAAAACACACAATTTATGTCTGAAATTATTTAGGGACCCACAGATATTTCTTATTACTAGAATAAATTTAAAAACACTATACTTTTCTCTAATTGGGAGTCGGTATTTTTCTCTTTTCTCCTGATCATACAAACAGAACGTAATTTAAAAGCCATCGCATAGTTACCAGCTGTTAAAAAATGTTTGACTATTGCTTAAGTCTACAATTTCATACTCCTATTGTACTTACCGCATATCTAGATACATACAAGGCAAATAGAAAATTAAGATATTATAAGAATAGTTTGCTGAGAAATAGGCAGAAAGTCGTGTGAATGTAATCTAGCATTTTTACTTTCTCTACCGGTAAGTAGGGGAAGTATTGCATTCCACCCAAAAATTCGATGTCGAGACTTCACCGGAAATATGTTTTGAGGCCCCCTGAATCCAAAAAAAGCATTTTTAGAAAAAGGTCCGTGTGTGTGTCTGTGTGTCTGTGTGTCAGTCGTCAGGCTGTGGACAGCATAACTCAAAAACGAAAATTAGGTGAAAAACCAAAGTTGGTATTTAAGTTTAATGTCGTTCAAGGATGTGACACGAAGATTTTGAAGAAAATAGCCCCACCCTAAACTACCCTTTACATGGAAAATTTTTCGAAAATTTTGATTTTCTTGAAAATGGCTCTAACAATTTTGATTAAAATGTCATATGTTTGAGATATTTTTATGACAAATGAAATGTATATCTTGAATTTTCTGGCTATAGCCCCTGTAGTCGTATTCACTCTCGACGACTTTTGCATAACTCGTAAACTGTTAGAGATAGACCAAATTATACTATACAAACAATGTAGATCTTGCTAAAATACACAATTTTTGCCGGAATAAATTTTCTTGTAGGGTGAACCATTTCGGAGATATACATTGTTATGTGCGTGAGTTTCGGAAAACTTAGAACTCTAGCGAAATGCAACAACTTTGTTAATTTTTTTATATGTTAATCGTGCAAAGAGAACGGAATCTAAAAGGTGAAAAAGATTTGACTGTCGCACAAAGCCTTCTGTATTCTAATATTCCCCTTGCACCTACAAGGACATAAGCAATAAGATAATTTGTGTGAATGTTTATCTTAACTAGCATGGAGATATAGGAATAAGAGCTTGTTAGAATGGTTAGTACAAGAGTAGAGAAAGTCATGTGAGTGCTACACATCAGATTTTTATATTAAATTTTTACTGGTTTCATAAAAGGTCACATTCCGATTTTACAATTATATATATAGTTTTGCTAATTACTTCTAGTAAATCTGGAAACCGCCATCCTTGAAATTTAATCTATCATCTACTGATACTATCTTTTTAATATCAGAACCTGTATAATGGAGACGTTATCAGAGACTAAACGATCAATAGTTAATTTCTAGATTGAAGCAATCCTTTTATAAATAAACACAGAATTCAAATTGCTAACAACTCTGCAAACATTTCATCATAAAATTCAAAACCTCTAAGCCTTTGATTAACGGAATCTGATCGACTTTTGTTTCCATAATGTAGGCAACGAGCATGCAACAGTATTTAACAGATGACAGTAGATTAATCACTATCTTTTCTACCTTTGCCTTTAATTTCACATTCGCGTGTCATGAGGTTCTTTACTGAAATAAGATACAGAGAAAAGGAACAGCTGGAATTCAAACATACGTTTTTACATAGTTGTTCGTTTTAATTAATGCATCTGTTCTTTAGAAAATGCCTCAACTCTTCACCATTTCAATGACGTATATGTGTAGAAACAGCTCTGTCATGCCCTAAATAAGCATTGAGTAGCTAAATCAGATTAATCTATGTGCTGGATAGGTTTTGTACCCACTGATATGTGATATGTATGGCAACGTAAATAGGGTTGAATAACCTTGGAGGACACTTTAGAACAGGTTTACTTTCGTATCATCATTAATTTTGCTTTTAGAATGCTTTTTCTATTGCTTTATTCATTGCTGCTTTCTGCAGTCTTTTAATGACCACTAAAATATATATAATCAGTCGGCACCAGCAATAATAATAATAGTGGTGGTGGTGGTGGCGGCGGCGGCGGCGGCGGCGGCGGCGGCGGTGGTTGTGGTGATGGTGGTGGCGGTGGTGGTGGCGATGGCGGCTGCGGCGATGTTAAGGTTTGGTGTAAAACAATTAGTTATCATAAGTAATTTAACGAGTGCTTGTCAAGTTATTCATAATTTTTCCAGTGACGAAATGATGAGAGAATTATCTAGAAAATTTGACCATCACGAGTTACAAAAATGAGTCGCTCGTGTGTCAGTGCGTGCGAGAGAGCTGTGTGGGGTATTATCGCTGTGAATGATCCGGCACGTCGAAGTGAAGAAGTTGAATGAGTTTTGAGTGAGTTTAAAGCCAGAGTTACTGAAGGGATACAGTGAAAGAAGTGAGTCAAAGTTACGAGAAGAAAATATTTGTGAGCTATATCATCACAAAGACCGGGTAACTGACTGTTAATGCCATCAAAAGACAACTGTGTTGTTTTGCAGTCATTAGAAGAAAATAAAGTCACCACACTGGTGTCAGGAGTGGGATTGGTCGATTTGTCAAATTGTTGCAATATCAGTAATGAGTTAATTTGTTAATTTTTTAAAAAATATCTGGGCGCAATAAAAGAAAACTGTAACATATTTCGAATCAGCACTAAAATTAGGGGGAATTTTTTCCAAAATGCAAGGCACTGTTCTGTTCAGAGGTTCTGTATTCCATTTCCTGCTTGGGTAAGGGAACACTTGCTATTGAAAAACATAACTCGTAGTAAACACGGTGTATATTAGTGTGTGATTGTACCCTGTTTGTTATATGCTCAATAATCAAGCTGTGGGCTCCCACGTCCCCGTTTTCATTTGAGTGACCTATGTAAATAGCAGCTCGCTAACTAGCAGGGGAAGATGGAGAAGGGTGGTATCTTGAAATCAGCAGTGACGGCTTGGGAACTGTTTGTTGTTACCACATCCTATGGGATAAACTAGCACAGAGATCTCCTTAGGGACCATGGTTGCAAATCTGAGACCGGTGCCTATCCTTCAGGGACAGGGATTCACCAGAAGCCTCTTCAGATTTCCTGATAATACAAATGTTCTGACGCTTGATTTTAACATGCTCCATCAGTTTAAATTACAATCACGTGTTTTGAGCAAATTTGTTTTAGCATGAAGATATACAGGGAGTCTTGTTTTCGCCTCCTGGAACTTCTAGCAATAAGAAGGCTTTAAACTTTATGAACTGACCTTTGTCCTGGATTTATGAAATTTCCTTAAGGATACACATCTATGTAAAAAAGTTAAGCATTTAAAAAAGTGACAAAATGAATTTTGTTTTATCAAATGGTATAAATCCTCAGCTTTATATTTGTGTTTTTATAGCCTAATGGCCTTTTTAACTTTCTCAGGTGGCTGTTTAACTAATTACCTCTAAGTGGTCGTGTCCATTTAACTCCATACAATTTCAGTATTCTCGCTACCACTTCAAATTTAGTTTTCTCGTGTTTTTACTTTTAGCGTTGTTTTCATAATATCTTCCGACTAATTAAATATTAAAGTTTATATTTCGAATTTTAAATGGAAAAAATAATGAATTTAAACTTAAAAATTTATTTTTATCCATACTAATAACACAACTGAGAAGTTATGTCATCAATCTAACATTCTATTAAAGAACATAACTAAAAAATATTAAGAATTTCAAATCCAAATTGACTTGGGGAAAACCATTTACATAAATATTAAAATATAATAAAATATGAATACATTAGCAACAAATTTTACTAAATTTACGCGTCACTATACAGTAATTGTTGTGTTAAAATTCCAAATCAATCTAGTAAAAGCTATTGATTTTCAAAATTTCACAAATGGGTATCAAACTCTTGAAGTGTATTTCCTTTTCTTCCGTTTTAAACAATACCTACTCCAATAATCACCTTTCCATGGAGTGTTGATGGTTACACTTAATCAGCGTAAAAATTAAAAATAAAATTGGAATTGAACTTCCTTAAAAAAATTATATTTATACTACAAAACTGCAATATAATATAAATACTAATATCAAAATTATAAATAAAAATATATTCCCTACAGCATCTTTCGTATCTCTCTTTAGATTTTTCAGGTATGAGAGAAGCACACCCTATATTCCAGTTTTCTTCGATTTTAGACACACTCGTCCAAGTTGGCTGCCATGATTACTATGGGCAATTATTGATCTCAGCACGGCCTACTCCGTTTAACATGTGCTCATTCAGTAACTCTCTACATAATATCTTCGACTGCCATTACAAATAAGCATTAAGCTTTCACGGGGTTATTCAAAAGTCTGAAAACATATATTTCAAATCAAATCTGGCATCGAATTTTTTACTAGGGCTTTGTGTACTGTTTACGTTACCTTCGGCGTATTTTTGCCGATGCTACAAATTTCGGTACTAAAAGGTTACAAAGGTAGCAATTACTAGCCCTCTGTGATGTATACCTCGAGCAAAAATCTTGAGGTTGGCTATAAAAAGACTCCGACCATAATAATGGCTGGCAGACGCCCCGGGAAAGAATGTCTAAAATTGTACTTAATTACCATGCTAGTGGAACAAGTTTTAGACGTCCATAAAGAAGATGAATAGGACAATAACGAAGAATAGGCCGGAGGGAAGAGGAAAAGGCAAAAGAGGAAGGCGCCATATCGATTTCCATAAAGGCGCTATAATGGGGAAGGTGCGCATTTTCCTTTTGTTCCGCAATACACGTGTGGTCCGTCCAAAAATAACTTTGAAAATACTTTTGCTTTCTGTATCAGTTACTTGTCTTTGGATCGCAGTGCCATAACTACGAGAAGCCAATATTAGGTGAAAACTCGTAAAGGGTACCTGACAAGCCTACCACAACGTGTGAGGATAACCCCCCCCCCTCCCCCCCGCCCCATAATGATTACAGTATGACAACTTTGACGAGCTTTACTCAAGCAAAATCATATTTTAAAGTATGTTCGTTCACATACCCTAGAATTGGCCAATTTCGGTCGTTTTTTTAAATGTATTGATTAAAATTCCCAATTAAATTTGAGAAGATTCCCTGATGTCTGTTGCACTCAGAAAACAATTGCTTTGTGTATTATTGTTAATTAAACAAGCTACTGGAATGTGACCGAAGTTTCCTAGAAGACAGGTTAATTTCGACCAAGAAAGTAATTAAGTGGAAAATAAAGTTACAAGTGCCTGCTCCACTTTCAAAGCATTCCAGCTATCGTTTCTTGGGTCTGCCCACCGATCTCCTACCTCCAGGATGATATTGCAGTATTGGTTTAGGATGTCTGTTCTCTGACATTCTTTCAACATGTTCCTTCCACTTTTGTTTGAAATATTTTAACTTGCCATTTATATTACCATCTTTCAGCGAGGTTTATTATCCCACGATGGTACCAGTCTCTGGTTTTCGATTAGAAGACTCCTGTCAGACCCACTTGCGCTGCTTCAATGTTGTCAAAATTTTTCCACGTAGAAAATGGGCTATGGATCGGAAAAGATGAGAATCTGATGGTGCGAAATCAGGGCTGTATGCTGGGTGTGGTAGCAATTCGATTCCTCCCAATTCCTGAATTTTTTCCATGGTTGTTCGTGCATTGTCCTGCTGCAATAAAACTCCTATTTCGGTTAACATCTCCGTCTCAAAATTTCATGAACTCGTTCCAGTTGAGAATAAATATCATCAATCGCCCGCCCGTTTGGAACAAAATCAAAATTCCATCAGACACACAACACTACTTTGGGACTTTTAGCGATGATTTTCACAGGTTGGCGGGGGTCAAGCCACTGTTGGAGGCATCAGGGTTTTGCTAATATAGGCACCCATTTTTCCTCACAAGTGACAATTCTCTTGACAAATCTATCATCCATAGAATTACGGATACCGACGACAGATATCCACTCTCCGTTGAGCCTGTTGAGGTGTCAGTTCATGAGATACAGATCTACAGCTTCTGTATGATTTTCCAAATGTCTTAATGTGGCGATGTATGGCATCTTTAGATGCACCAAGTTCTTCTGAAAGCCTAGGGTACTTTTTTGCTGATTTTCTTGCAAAACTTGGGGGTGTATCGTCAATATTATATACTTTAGGTCTTCCAGAACGTGGTAAATCTTTTCTGTTTTCGTCTCCATTGTTGAACCATTGTTTGCCACACGCTCACTAAGGGCGCCTTCTCCTTCCACTTCACATATTCTACGAGCTGCGACAGCGGCTTCATAATCTTGCTCCCAGGAAGGACTCAAACTTTGGTGATTGTTTATTAACAACTGAAGACTGATACATACTCGCAACACTAGCCATGGCATCCTGTAAATAGCACTGCCAAACCAAGGAATAGACCAGAATAAAAAAGCCGACAATACTCATGGGACAACCTAATAATTAAAATGGCTCACCTGTTCTACACAACGATTATTTACAATTATTTTTGTTCTAAGAGGTTCTTTCCCAATGAATACCATTTACCTTTGGTTTTATACAACAAAGTTTCATATTATATTGTGCACAAAGTTTATAAAAACGCGTTATTTAATCCTGTGTTTGTTTTGAAATGAAATTTGCATTAAAAATTAAAGTACTTGAGTGCTAAATGCCCTAAATTCTTTTATTTGAAGCGTCATCATATGAGTGAATAATTTTACGCCAAAATTATATTTAAAGTAAAGTTATTTAACTGCTTGTTCATGATTTATCTTATAAGATGTCCTAATTTTCTGTAATATTTTTTTTAAAATAAACTTGCCATGTCATGTACGAAGGGATGGTTGCATTTTCCTGCCAAACTGATTCTTCTGCACGTTGCACACATCATGGTTGTCTGGAAAGACAAGAAAGAATTGCTTTCGTGAACTTTTTCTCAAGTAATTTTAGGTTTGTATTTTAGAGCTCTTCAATTATATGAATGTTATGGCGCACCTTTTAATATTGTAGACTCAATTTTGGGATGAACTATTTTGTGGCCACTTTCATCTTTGCGGCTAGTAATGCCAAGTGCGTAAGTTGGCAAGCTTTAGGTGTCAGGAAAAATATAGAAAAATATTTACCTACC
Organism: Tenodera sinensis; assembly: GCA_030765045.1. Taxonomy (NCBI): domain Eukaryota; kingdom Metazoa; phylum Arthropoda; class Insecta; order Mantodea; family Mantidae; genus Tenodera; species Tenodera sinensis. Next base: position 35,498,763 of record CM060961.1, on the reverse strand, counting down.
GATATTAAAAGTATGTTGGAGGTTACTGGGAGGTAGGAAAAACATGAATGGTATAGTGAAATTTATGGTTAAGTGAGACAGCTGAAATCTGATTAAGCTAATGTTAGAGAAGGTTATAAATACAGCTAAACGTATCCTGCTCGGTTATGTTCATATTTTTAGTGTGCTAAATTAATTTGTATTTTTCTACTGCTTCTAGCAATGCACTCCATGTGGTTTATCGTTGTTTTGTATGTTTCAACCTGTTGTATTTGAATATGCTTATCCTTTTTCCAGTGGCGTTGTCTTGTAGTTAAGTCCTATTTCTTGTGTTACTTTTTGCACGATAAACATACGTACGTTCCACCAGTACCATGGATAGACATTGGTGCCTGTTTATCTTATTTAAATAAACATATTCATTCGTGATCCTAAGTTAAATAAGTGATTCGGTGTATTAAACTTCAAAAACATAACTCGGATCGAACGTTTAACACTGGTAATAAGCTCTTGTAAGAATTAAAAACATTTGAGAAGCACTTTCAGGTAACAAGAAAAAGTACAAAAATATTGTGACTTTTGGATTGGTTGTGAAGTAAAGAAGACAGATGTAGTCGAGATAAAGAAACACTTTTATTTCCGTAAACAGTAACTTGTACACTCGTTGCAACAGCAAGAAAGTCTTTTCCCATTCACCAACAGCACAGTTCCGAACTCGTAACCAAACTGTCCCTTCTCCGTCGGCACGACTACTCAACGCTTCACATACGTCTGTCCTCTCCGTCGGCACGACTACTCAACGCTTCACATACGTCTGTCCTGTCCGTCGGCACGACTACTCAACGCTTCACATACGTCTGTCCTCTCCGTCGGCACGACTACTCAACGCTTCACATACGTCTGTCCTGTCCGTCGGCACGACTACTCAACGCCTCACATACGTCTGTCCTCTCCGTCGGCACGACTACTCAACGCTTCACATACGTCTGTCCTCTCCGTCGGCACGACTCCTCAACGCTTCACATACGTCTGTCCTTTCCGTCGGCACGACTACTCAACGCTTCACATACGTCTGTCCTCTCCGTCGGCACGACTACTCAACGCTTCACATACGTCTGTCCTTTCCGTCGGCACGACTACTCAACGCTTCACATACGTCTGTCCTCTCCGTCGGCACGACTACTCAACGCTTCACATACGTCTGTCCTTTCCGTCGGCACGACTACTCAACGCTTCACATACGTCTGTCTGTCCCGTCGGCACGACTACTCAACGCTTCACATACGTCTGTCCTTTCCGTCGGCACGACTACTCAACGCTTCACATACGTCTGTCCTTTCCGTCGGCACAACTACTCAACGCTTCACATACGTCTGTCCTCTCCGTCGGCACAACTACTCAACGCTTCACAAACGTCTGTCCTTTCCGTCGGCACGACTACTCAACGCTTCACATACGTCTGTCCTTTCCGTCGGCACGACTACTCAACGCTTCACATACGTCTGTCCTTTCCGTCGGCACGACTACTCAACGCTTCACATACGTCTGTCCTCTCCGTCGGCACGACTACTCAACGCTTCTCATACGTCTGTCCTCTCCGTCGGCACTACTCAACGCTTCACATACGTCTGTCCTTTCCGTCGGCACGACTACTCAACGCTTCACATACGTCTGTCTGTCCGTCGGCACGACTACTGAACGCTTCACTACGTCTGTCCTTTCCGTCGGCACGACTACTCAACGCTTCACATACGTCTGTCCTTTCCGTCGGCACGACTACTCAACGCTTCACATACGTCTGTCTGTCCGTCGGTACGACTACTCAACGCTTCACATACGTCTGTCCTTTCCGTCGGCACGACTACTCAACGCTTCACATACGTCTGTCCTCTCCGTCGACACGACTACTCAACGCTTCACATACGTCTGTCTGTCCCGTCGGCACGACTACTCAACGCTTCACATACGTCTGTCCTTTCCGTCGGCATGACTACTCAACGCTTCACATACGTCTGTCTGTCCGTCGGTACGACTACTCAACGCTTCACATACGTCTGTCTGTCCGTCGGTACGACTACTCAACGCTTCACATACGTCTGTCCTTTCCGTCGGCACGACTACTCAACGCTTCACATACGTCTGTCCTCTCCGTCGGCACGACTACTCAACGCTTCACATACGTCTGTCTGTCCCGTCGGCACGACTACTCAACGCTTCACATACGTCTGTCCTTTCCGTCGGCACGACTACTCAACGCTTCACATACGTCTGTCCTCTCCGTCGGCACGACTACTCAACGCTTCACATACGTCTGTCTGTCCCGTCGGCACGACTACTCAACGCTTCACATACGTCTGTCCTCTCCGTCGGCACGACTACTCAACGCTTCACATACGTCTGTCCTTTCCGTCGGCACGACTACTCAACGCTTCACATACGTCTGTCCTTTCCGTCGGCACGACTACTCAACGCTTCACATACGTCTGTCCTTTCCGTCGGCACGACTACTCAACGCTTCACATACGTCTGTCTGTCCCGTCGGCACGACTACTCAACGCTTCACATACGTCTGTCCTTTCCGTCGGCACGACTACTCAACGCTTCACATACGTCTGTCTGTCCCGTCGGCACGACTACTCAACGCTTCACATACGTCTGTCTGTCCCGTCGGCACGACTACTCAACGCTTCACATACGTCTGTCCTTTCCGTCGGCACGACTACTCAACGCTTCACATACGTCTGTCCTTTCCGTCGGCACGACTACTCAACGCTTCACATACGTCTGTCCTCTCCGTCGGCACGACTACTCAACGCTTCACATACGTCTGTCCTTTCCGTCGGCACGACTACTCAACGCTTCACATACGTCTGTCCTTTCCGTCGGCACGACTACTCAACGCTTCACATACGTCTGTCCTTTCCGTCGGCACGACTACTCAACGCTTCACATACGTCTGTCTGTCCGTCGGCACGACTACTCAACGCTTCAAATACGTCTGTCCTTTCCGTCGGCACGACTACTCAACGCTTCACATACGTCTGTCCTCTCCGTCGGCACGACTACTCAACGCTTCACATACGTCTGTCTGTCCCGTCGGCACGACTACTCAACGCTTCACATACGTCTGTCCTTTCCGTCGGCACGACTACTGAACGCTTCACATACGTCTGTGTGTCCGTCGGCACGACTACTGAACGCTTCATTACGTCTGACTGCCTCTTCTGTCGCACTTTACCGCTATTTATATCTCCCAGGCACTATTCTGGAAAGTTCAGTTATTGCGGTGAAATACAAAGCAGAAGATTCCAGAAGCCTCTATCCTTTTCTCTCTTTCGGCAAGCGCCCCAACAATTGCGGCCATTCTCTGTCTCTTTCCTTCGGCTCCTTTGCGGTAGTGCCGACAATAATGCGATGGGTGACAATATAATAGGCAGTATTTCTAAAATGCCTGAGGCTGCAAAAAGCACGCATTTGTGATGATCAAAATTTAGGGACATTGAATACTTCTACTTCCCACAGGTCGGTACTAGGAAAAATAAAAATTGAGGTCAAGGGCAAGATTCTTCCCATCAAAACACCAAACTGTTCACAGAATCTGAGTTTCTGTATGAATTCAATCTCAAACATGCAAACTTTTAATCAAAAGCGTTAGTTGTGTTCGAGGAAAGGACGTAAAAGAATTGTTTTCCAGCTAGACCAGAAAAACAACTGAAGGCTTTATTGCTCTCTGAACTGTCTGTTTCACCATAAAACCCACCGTCATTCATACTTCCAAAGTTCACGAGAGAAGGGAATATTTTGTCTAAAGAATCGAATCTTTAATTTTGGAGGTCTTTCTCGCTAGGACTGTGAAGCTATTCACTTGATATATTGTGGTAACGCTCACACTCGGAAAGTCCGAGGTTAAATTCCCGTCAACCGCCCACACTGACAATGGGCTTTTCGCGGTTTTATCTCTCTGTAGGTGAATGATAAGGAGGGTTTTCATGCATCACTATTCCCTTTCTTCATTTCTTCATTCCATTTCCTTCCCAACTTTTAGTGTAATAACATTTAATATTTTGTTTGTTAACGACGCTGTCAATTGCCAGAATCCTATGACGAGAGAATGTCATCCCGCAGAAATTATTTTGCATGCCAATAAATATACGGACATGGGAATATCGCTTTTACATACACTTAAGGGGAACTTACAATGTTAATTTTAATAAGTTTAACTGCACCTTGCTTGCCCTAGAAATACGAAATCTGGTAAACATAAATCTGTGTATCTGTTAGTCTGTGGACAGCAAAACTCAAAAACGAAAAAAATTTAATGTCTTTCAAAGGTGCGACACGAAGATGTTGAAGAAAATGTCCCTACCCTAAACTATCTATTACATGGAAAAGTTTTCGACTAGTTTGATTTTCTTGCAAATGGCTCTAACGATTTTGGTTAAAATGACATATGTTTGAGATACTTTTATCACAAATGAAATATATATTTTCTGGCTATAGCCTGTCTAGTCCTGTTTACTCTGGATGACTTTTGAATAACTCGTAAATCGTAAGAAGTACACAAAATCTTACTCTTAAAAATGAGTATCTTGCTAAAAACCGTTTTATATCGAAATAAGCTTTTTGTAGAATGAACCATTTCGGAGATATTCCTTGTTATTTTTAAAGCTTTCGTGAAATGCAACGTCGCTGTTCATGTTTTTATATGTTAAGCGTGCAAACAGAACGGGATTTGAAAGGTTTAAAAGATTTGACTATCGCTCAAACCCTACTGTATTCTAATATTCCCCTAGCACCTACAAGGAAATAATCAAATGTACAAATGTTTACCTCAAGTAACACGAAAAAGATATAATAGGAATAAGCGTTTGTAAGAATGGTTAGTACAAGAATAGAGAAAGTCATGAGAGTGCAACACATCAGATTTTATGGACTTAGGGTGCCTCAAAATACACACATATTTCCGGTGAAATCTCGTCATCAAATTTTTGGGTGAAATACACTACTTTCCCTGCCTACTATACACAATAGAGAAGGTAAGACCTGACTTCTCTCTCCGCCATACTATTTCATGTACACGGGAACCAGGCAGCACGGATTTTTCTCAAAATTCACCTTTTCTCTAACCTCTCAAAAACAAGCCAACAGTAGAAAGTTCGGGAACAGTCTGGAAGCGCTTTGTTCTGCCGCTCCATTGTTGTTGTCGCGCAGTGGTACAGGGTAGCTTGACCTGGAGCATCTGACGACGTCACAATATGTTTAGGGATGTAATTATCAGGATGAATTTCTTAAACCAGCTGTAGTTGGTAACGGAACCCATGCACCCTGAATGCCTTGGTCAGAAACAATAGCAGATCTGGGGCAGGGAAGTGTAATGCATCTAATTGGATAATCATAGTCCTATTAGTAATTCAATACCTTGGTATGTTTGTGTACAGCTGATGCTTTGCTCTTTCAATTAACATCGCTGAATTATATAGTTTATGATTATTCCGAAATCCAATTTGGTTGGTAATTTTAACACTTCGACTCCCAATTGGCGACAGTTATTTCCTTTCCTCTTTTGGCACGAATCTGTACCTTCTCGATTGCTTACATAGGTCGCGGAACCAATGTATTCCAGTTAAAAATTGTACAATGTCATTTTACTGGAATTACATGTTCTACGGCTCCTCGACACACGGCCTTCTGTGCTCACTCTTCTAAAAACTATCCTTAAATATTATTATGTATCGTTATATGAAGATAAATTTTCAATATCCATTTGCACATGTTTATGTAGCGGCCACACACACACACACACACACACACACACACACACACACACACACACACACACACACACACACACACACACACACACACACACACACACACACACACGCGCAGACACGCACTGTTTTTAATTTAAGCGTTTCAAAACCTATGAGCAAATTGCCGACGAATTCTCGACATGCATGTTTTTCATGGGTAGGTACTTCATCTTACTACTTTAGGTAAGTGGAAAAGAAAATTAAAATAATTCCCATCATTTTTCTTTAAGGCCTTCCCACTTACTATACTTCCAAAAACGTATTCTTCTGTGCTTGTTAAAAATAGGTCATTTCATTACACATTTCCCACCTACCCTGTCTGCCTGTCTGCCTGTCTGCCTGTCTGCCTGTCTGCCTGTCTGCCTGCCTGCCTACCTGCCTGCCTGCCTACCTGCCTGCCTATTCCCATCCCCACCACCCCATCCCCATCTACACATCTATACTTATGGCCTAACATCATGTGGCTTAAACATCTGGTAACTGGAGTTTTAGGAAAATCAACATTTTTGAAAGCGCTTCCATCTAAAGGGTAGTTTGGGGTGGGAGATTTTCTTGAAAATCTTCATGATTTATTCTTGATAGATGCTGAATTTGAATACCAGTAAAATCTCGATATCAAATTTTGGAGTGGAATACAATACCTCTACTTACTGTAAATACGTAGTGGATAAATGTTCTTATGTCCATAAGGAGACCCTGTGGTACCAAATTAACTTTCTTCCCTAATCAACCATTTTTAATGAAATTGTTTGGTTTAATTACACCTCCCGTAATATATTGTTGATATAAGTTCCATTGCTCTGAATCAAGCAGATTGGTAATTAAAACGATATTTATTACTTTTTCTACAAAAATTGAATGGTAATATAAGGCACACTTATTGCAGCTTAGAATTATTAAAGTAGAGGCTTGAAATATGCCATGCCTATGCAATAAAATTGTGGATTTATTTTCCAAAATATTACTATTTAATAGAAATACGATTTTCGTCTCTGTATTTGTAACAGAATTAGAAAATGACTAATTATTACAAAGAAAACAGCATATAGTTGTGTGTATGAGTGTAATCATCAAACCAATACACCGTTTTCTTTAATAAGTTATTTTCTACATGTTCGAAAAATGTCAGCTTTATCCATCAATATTTACTGCAAAAAGGTTTACCGCAATTTAATAGGTTGCTAGATGGAAAGAAAGTTATTTGAAGTTTTGGAAGACGGCTATTGCAAATATAAAACCACAGGCTTGGCACTTCACTATAATATTCAGAGAAAAACCATTGAACGTTTTTAAATTCATATATAACACTCTTAAGCTGGTATTTAAATTCAATGTCTTTCAAGGATGCAACACAAAGATTTCGAAGAAAATAGCTCCACCCTAAACTACAGTTTACATGGAAAATGTTTCATAAGTTTTGATTTTCTTGAAAATACCTGTAACAATTTTGATTAAAATGACATTTTAAAGATATTTTTATGACAAATGAAATATATATCTTGAATCTTCTGGCTATAGCCTATGAAGTCCTATTTACTCAGGGTGACTTTTGTATAACTGGTAAACCGTAAGAGAAAGACCAAATCTTACTATACAAAAATTGTAGATCTTGCTAAACATACAATTTATATCTATATAAGCTATTCCTTATTATTTGTGTATTGGAGAACATACTTATGTCAAATTGAAGATCGCTCTAAGTCTGCTGTATTTCCATAAGTTGTACGTGCAAGAAAACGAGCAATAAGGTAATTTCTGCAAATATTTATCTTAACTTACACGAAGAAGATAGAAGAGCAGGAGTTTGTATTAACGGCTAGTATAAGAGTAGAGAAAGTCATGTGAGCGCAACATATTAGATATTCAGAGCTTTTATTCTGAATGGACTGGACATATTACCTTAACTCTGCACCCCTTTGAAGCCATTTGGTACACACAGACTCTAAGTCTATGCCAAGTCCAGCACTGGGCTCCTTACTTTCCCCATATATCACCAGCACCCTGCAAATGATACTGCACACTTCGACATGTTTATAGCTATGACGTAATGTTGACGTAATTTATGAATGAGAGATATGTCTGTGACGAATCTACATCAAGGGTGGTGAGATATCCCCGTTCCCCAGAGGGGAGGAGCAGATCCCGGGGGGACATACGCCAGCGCCATTAGCCAATAATTAACACTTGCCGCATCTACTGCCACAGTATAGGTTTCATTAGCCACGCGATGCATGCCCTTCTAATTGTATCACCGGCGTCACACAAAATGGACACCAGTTGGCAAGACAAGTTTACCTTATCATATTAACACGTTACTTCATTGTGGGCCAATAAACGCAGGAAAGAAGGTTAAAGATTAATTATACAGAGCGTTATTTCTTAAGGGAAAAAAACTTTCTTGGATTTAATGCTAAAATGTGAGTTGTTTTCATGAATTCATTAATTCCCAACCATTATATGCAGCAGTGTTTAGTATGTTGTGCACACATATACGCAGATGAAAATTAGACCTGATAAATATTGTCTTTTTGCAGAATTTTTCCATCACCCACCATTTCTTTCAAAGAAACTGAACTATTATAATGCTATCTGGGTTACTCTTGCAACACACAGCCCAAACCACTAGCTCAAGAAGCTTTAAACTATAGAAGGGAACTCCTTCAACAAAGTGGTCAACCACAATGAAGGGATTTCTCTAAATTCATCCCTCAAGCTAGTAGAAGGGAGTTGATATTTCAGAATTTTTCGAAAATGGACAGTCAGAACATTTCCTTAAGCAAAAATAATAATCACGAGGTTCCCGCCATACCATTGGAATAGCAAAAGCCATTGATTTTAGTACCTTCTAACCACCCAGTCAATCCATTTGAAAAAGTTGGTATCAATAGTTCGGAATCCGCACGTTATCGTCTTCACCAGCCTTACTTCCGAAGCCCAGATTGTAATAATTTTGTTTCCTTGCAGACGCTTAAAACGTATTACTTGATACATTTAAACACATATTTAATTAAGACTCTTAGAGTACATACGAAGTAAACAATAAATAAAATAAAAAACACCAGAAAGACACTAGGCATGTTGAACAACCACAAATACCACGGGAACAAAAGCAAGTAGGGAAAGCCCTGTGAATGTTCAATTTCTGCTTCAGTCATAGAGAAAATCGCATTCAATTATTTGTAGAAGAGAGAGTAGAGAAAGTCGTGTAACTGTTTCATGAAAGACAAGTGAGTAGGGGAAACTGTATGAATGTAATACGTTGTATTTTTATAATATAGAGGCGTGTATGAATATTTTTGTAACAGAATGGGAAGAGAAATACGTGTGAATGCGTTACGTAAAACAAAAGCGAGTAGCACATGAATTGTTTGTAAAAGAGTGAGACTGTGTTACGTAAAAGCATGGTGAGTTAAGAAAATTGTGTGAATGTAATGCATTGCATTTCTATTTGAAATATATAGAAAACTCTTGCTGTTCGGAAGTGGGAGTACAGAAAGAAATATGGTTGTTTCGTAAAAGAAAAAAAGAATAGGAAGAACTTCGTGATTGTAATGCGTTGCATTTCTATTTCAGTCATAGAAAATTGTATAAGTTGTATTTTGAAGGGGGAAATAGAGAAAAGCTTGTGAATGTGTTACCTAAAAGTAAAGCGAGTACAGGAAATCATGTGAGTGTAATACGTTGCGTGCTAGAACTAAAATCGGCAGCATAAAACCCTTCTTTATGAAAAAACATTGAGATTTACTAATTTTTGTACCGCATTCGGATGATGATTATGCTTTTAAAATCATAACAATCCTACTTAAGAATATAGTTCTTAAGTCAAGAGGTTCGGTGGATATTTTTGGTACCAATCCCGCTTTTGAAGTTGTAATTTCGTTTCCATGTAGCTGGTGGATGCGCAGTCCGCGAGCTCAAAACTCATATCTCCTCCATAAGCGGAGTAGTTCATTTACGGACCAGTTAGCGTGATTTCTGGCAAAATACTCGTCGACAACCATCCGGTGAGCTGGTACGAGAGGATGTTTTCTTATGCAAATCCAGCACGAAGAGTAGACCCCAGCTGTGGATTTTCCTAGACGCATGCCGAAAACAAACAAAGGAAGATCATTAAGCGACGCGGTCACTGCTATGCATGTGGGCAAGGAAAACGCCAGTTATTCTAATGTTTTCAACTGGCACAATTTCCATGCAATCTGTGCTATTACGTCTGCCTTACCTCCAATTATCATTAAGCTTCTGTGGCTGTTGTTTTATTCATCGGAATATATTCCAATTGTGTGGCTAAAATAACGGAAATGACCTCAAATAACGCCCATTAGGAAGAAATGTTAATAGACTTGCCGTATGAATTCAATACATGTAACGCTTTGCAGTAAAAGAGCATTTATTTTATGGTTTGTACATAGAATGCCTGTAAATTACAGAGAGTCTTACTGAGCGAAAACACGCTCACAGAAATATGCATTATCGCTAGGGGGAAAAAAAGACAGGAAGAACTGCGGCAAAATATCCGTATTCCAGAAATAAACCAAATACCTCTGGGCATTCTTTTGCCTTTCTGGGGGATGGTTTTTATATCGGTCGAGTTGCAGAAATTCCTAATTATTACGGTATTAAAATTAGGGGGTCCTTACAGGGAAGGATACACATAGATGAGTGTGTACTCCAACGCACAAAAAATGCAATACGGTGTGAATTCCAAGCAAAATTAAGCTACATCAACTGCTTTTTGCGAATAATAAGCAAGATATTGAAGAAGCTTCATGTATGATAAAATCAGTTGAAAATAAAATGTGAGCACTTAATATAAAGTTTATTAAAATAGTTTAAATACGTAAAAATAACTAATAAATTTGCCAAATGTAAAATTATAGTGTATCAGAGATTTGTGACGTAATATGGTTACTAAGCACATGTTCTTTCATTTATTTCATTACTTCTAAAGAAAATGGAAGGTTATCATAACATTATCGAAAATATGGATTCTATTTTATTTTTAAAATTACAGTAACATTTATTTACAATATCTTTATATTTGTCTGGAGTTTGCAGGCAGTTTCAAATGAAGCATATGGTATACTTAAATGATTAGGATTAATGTAAACTAAAATATACAGTGCATATGTAAATAAATGTGTGTGTCGTTTATAAAACATCGAGAGTCAAATTTACACACAAATTCAGCTCACGTATGTTGGTATACCAAATCGTTTGAACATTCTATATTGCAAGAGTGTGTTTATCTCTTACGATTTATCAGTTATCCAAAAGTCATTCAGTAAATTGTGAACATATAGTTTATTTCTCATGAAAATCCTTTAAATTTATGGTATTTTAAATAAAATTACCGGACGCACTCTTGAGAAAATAAAAGATTTGGAGAAATGGTAGCTTGGGGTAGATTGATTTTCTTGAAAATGTTCGTATATTATTTTTGAAATATCTGAGCTTAAGTACCAATTTTTCAAGTATGTTGTTAACCGCAGACCCATCCATACACACACCGACCTTTTTCCAAAAACTATATAGGCAGTTATTTATTTTTATTCGGGTAGTCTCAAAAATATATTTGTACTGAAATCAAAGCACCAAAATTTTAGATAATACACAATGCCTCATCTACTTTATTCTGAGCAATAGAGAAAGGAAAATCAAGAAAACTATACAATTTTTAATTTTTGCAGATGCATTGCCAACAAAGAAAGGTAATACTTCAGGAAAGTGTGCTCGAGGTTAATGCACGTATACATGCACGGAAGCGAACCTATGTGTGTTTAATAAAACAGGTAGAATCACGCCAGAGAGGAAATGACATAAAGCACACTAGGAGCGAAAACCGTGCCACCTTTGTGATAAAATCCTTTAATTTCATAAGTGTGTAATTTGCGGCTGGTGAGAGATTTTTCCGGACCAGGGTCACGTACCACGTCATTTCCATAACAAGTCCCTCACTTAGTACGGCGGTAATTAAATTGCATTCACGGCGAGAACATTAACAACAACAAACGTCACTCATTATGACCACGTGCTGGTCCGACGTTAAGACAGGCGCGTCTCCGGAATGCTGAACAGTTTGCTCCTCCTCACCCCCCCCTCCCAACACCCTTCCTACGGGTTTTTTCATCTCTCTGCGTCCATTCGTCCTACACATGGCTTCAATGCTGGTTACGTCGTTTGTCAGTGCTACGTGAAATAGCTTTTCTGAACGGTGTCTGTAAGTCAAATACGAGGAATAATTCCAAAAATGTGATTCACATTAACTTCTCCACTCAAAATTCCACAAACTGTTCACACGAAAGCTCTGTGTACTTCTTAACATGGATAAAATTAGCTTACGCGTTTAAACATTTAATTATATATAAGCAGAAAACAATAGACAAATGTGTTAGTCACATTTTTAAAAATCTGATGTGTTACATGACTTCCTTTACTCTTGTACTAACTATTCTTAACATATTCTTATTTTTTTGACTTCTTTATGTTAGTCAAGATAAATATTTGTATAAATTATCTTATTGGTAATTTTCTTGTAGGTGCAATATGCCTCTGAGCAATAGTCAACTCTTTTAAAGCTGAAGGTTACGAAAAAAGTGAATTACGAGCTTCCATTTGAGAAACGTAAAAGTATTGGAAAGCCCACACGAATAACAAATGCTTCATTCCACAAAAAGGAACAAATAAACCCACATTATTTGTGTATTTTAACAAGATCTACATTTTTTGTATAGTATGATTTGGTCTATCGCCTACGGTTTAGGACTTATTTAAAAGTCATCAGAAGTGAACAGAACTACATAAGCTATCGCCACAAAATTCAAAATATATATTTCATTTGTTATAAAAATATTTAATGAAAATCTTAAGAGCTATTTTCGAGAAATTTAAAATTTTCGAAAAATATTCCATATAAAGGATAGTTTGGGGGTAGGAATTTACTTCAAAATCTTAGTGTCGCATACTTGAAAAATATTAAACTTAAATACCAACTTTGGTTTGTAACCGACTTTTCGTTTTTGAGTTATGCTGTTCACATACGAACCTTTTACTAAAGATGCTTTTCTTTTTGGATTCAGGGGGCCTCAAAACATAAAACACACACACACACACAGTGCCTCATCTCTTTTTCTGAAAATGCTGTTTTTAATGTACAAAGTCTAAAAACATATATTTCTGATCAAATGAAAACGATTCAAATTTTTGGGTTGAGTGTGGAAGGAGGGGATTCCATTGTATGTGAGACCCCGGAAGGGAGGGATGAAATGATGGCGTTCTACGAGCGGTTGGAACCCGGGTGAGTGGCGCCAGCCAGCGTAGGAGTCCTGAACGTGTGTTGGAGATTCTCCATCTCGACACCAGGGTTCGCCAAGCAGCCAAAAGAATTGACTCCAACGCCACCATCCGCCGATAGCAGTAAAATCTCCACACAGCAGCGCAAAACTCGCCCATCGCCCACACTTCTGACCCGGAATGATGGATTGAAATGAAGATGAAATGGAATAAAGGGATAGGAAATTTGGGAGTGCAGCTATCCTTCCCAGCATTTGCCTGGTAAGCCGTGTAAAGTTCCGAAACAAATACATAGGTCAGAAAGGTCAACCGGGGGTATCGAATCTACGATCCTCACACGTTACCGGGGAACCAACTCGCTCGGTTACTCTCCCTTGTAAGCAAAATAAAAGCAATTTAAATTTGCTGATCAGCTCTGGTGCAGGCACCATTACAGGTAATACCAACGTTAATAATAGGATTTTATAGGTGCATATCGGAGACCTATTTCCAACGTTGACTTCAATAAAAGCCAAAAGGAATCCCGCCTGAAATGAAGGAAGCTTACACTGGAGGAATCAATAGTGACAAGACACCTGGCGTCTCTCAAGCCAGCAAACGTTCTTCCACATTCTATATTAGACCAAGAGCGCCGCGCCGCGACGCCTTTATATGGTGCCAGCCTGAGTTTGCATGGCGTCACAACATTACTCATTCCCCAAATAATATTACGGCGAGAGAAAGAAATACCTCCTACCTTACCTGCACACAAAGGTAGACGAAGACGATGACTGCGACAAAAGGGTGTTCCTGTCTAAAAAAAGAGACGGTATAGAAAAGGATTTCCACAATGCCAAAGGGTAGGTGGTCTCTTGATTAAAAACTCGTGCCGAGGTAATAACAATGCAACTCCCCCTTTTCAACAATAATAATCAGTCTGTATGACGTCATGGGGTTGTGTCGTTCACAGGTGCCTGAATAGATGATAGCCAATTGTTCAAACTGAATAGATGTCGAGGGTGAAAGAAATGTCTGTAGATAGTACAGGATTTTCATTAAAATGTTTTCAATGCAGAAATAACTTGTAAGAACCTCTTTAAATTGTTTGTAAGAAAAATAAAAGAATGATGTGTATTGAAATCTTCAGAAAGGCAAATACGTCACTTACATTGCTCACTTAAGACTGTCTCTTCGACAAATGTAATATAATGGGGACTAAAATTTCAAAATTCTGTGATATGCAAACTACTGACTTAAACTTTTGTGTAAACCATAAGCATGCCACTAATAAGCTGTGTAGCAAGTTTTACAGTTATACCATTGTTACTTACAGAGCAATTAATTATTTTATCAATCAATAATATAAAATATTGCTCATTTTCAAAACACACCTGGCGTCATTATTTTGTAAGTAGGTTTATAATGTTATGCACTTCTTATTTGCTATAATTATGAGTACAAAATCATTTATTACTTTTGCAGTAATAGTAATATTTTCTAAAATAAAAATTTACTTCTATTTGCACATATCTTAATATATAACTCGAGAACAGCTGGACCGATTATCATGATTTTTTATCTGTTGTGTTTATCCCGAATAGCATAGTGACTTAAAAATGTGATGTGTTGCACTCACATGACTTTCTCTACTCTTGAACTAACCATTCTTACAAACCTTATTCCTATATCTTCTTCGTGTTAAGATAAACATTTGTATAACTTATCTTATTGCTTATTTCCTTGTAGCTGCAAGGGGAATATTAGAATACAGTAGGCTTTGTGCGATAATCAAATGTTTTAAAGCTTTGGGATTCTGTTGCCTTTCCCCACTTACCATATAAAAAATGACAACGATGATCCTTTTCACGAAAGTTCTAAGTTTTCCGAAATTCACACACATAACAAGGAATATCTCCAAAGTGGTTCACCCTACAAGAAAATATATTCAGACATAAATTGTGTATTTTAGCAAGATCTACATTTTTGTATAGTATAATTTGGTCTATCTCTAACGGTTTACCAGTTATACAAAAGTCGTCCACAGTAAATACGACTACAGGGGCTATTGCCAGAAGCTTCAAGATATACATTTCATTTGTCATCAAAATATCTCAAACATATGATATTTTAATCAAAATCGTTAGAGCCATTTTCAAGAAAATCAAAATTTTCGAAAACATTCCCATGTAAAGGGTAGTTTAGGGTGGGGCTATTTTCTTCAAAATCTTCGTGTCGCATCCTTGAAAGACATTAAACTTAAATACTAACTTTGGTTTATAACCGACTTTTCGTTTTTGAGTTATGCTGTACACAGGCTGACACACAGACACACATACGGACCTTTTTCTAAAAGTGCTTTTTTTTGGATTCAGGGGGCCTCAAAACATATATTTCTGCTGAAATCTCGACTTCGAATTTATGGGTGGAATACAATACTTCCACTACTTACCAGTAGAGAAAGTAAAAATATTGGAAAATTGACGAAAAAAAAAAAAAAAAGAAAAAGAAAAGGAAAAACATTTTCCCATATAAAATGTTCATTGGTTTCGTAACTGTCAAACATTTAATGTTCATCCCGTCGATACGGTAAACTCTTCCCTCGAATTAAAGAACGTATTTAAATAAAGGGTTCGAATCAACAACACATATCCACAATATTCGGATAATGGCGTATTGTAAATTTTAAAAATGTAGAAAATTTTCAATAATGAAAAAGGATTGACATATATATTGGTTGTCAAATATTTATGCGTGCGTTCAGAAATTTATTTTGTGCAAATAAGGAAAATACATCAAGCTACTTAAATATAGAACAAATGACAAATGAACAAATGAATTAAGTATTCCGGAACATCATTGAAAACCACAAAAATAACAAATGGTTAAGCGAGCGAGCAATTTTAGCGGCTAAGAATAAAGATGTGAGCGACTCAAACTTTATAATTCAGAATCAAATCGTTGGTACTCTGCATTCATTTAATTCTATTGCATAACCTTGGAAGATACACCAAGTAATTGTCTGAATAAAGTACCCTGTTTTAATCCTTGTTTAACATTGCTTAGAGCCATAAAATAAACGCCCGATGGCCTACGAAGCGCCTCTTGCAATAAAAAGTTGAACATGATCGAAGTCGTTGATTGATTCTTGTGTTCCTTGCACGTCACGATATGTTCTATTATGCATTAAGTTGGGGAGACGAGAGGAGGGAAAATGAAAAGGGAATGAGTTTTTCGCCGCGATCCTGACAGTTCGGTCTCACACATGAAGGATTGTGCTTTCTCGTGGTGGTCAGCAACTTGATCCGTATTGACTCAAGTATCAGTGTCGCACTGGCACTTCCACTCACATTTATAACAATTGTGTTTTCTTTGGCTGGTCAGCAGATGATCCGTATTGATTCAAGTATCAGTGTCGCTTCTGCCCACATTTATAACAATTTGTGCTTTCTCTAGACGGTCAACAGTTGACCGTATTGACTCAAGCATCAGTGTCGCACTGGCACTTCCACTCACACTTGCAACAATTGTGTTTTCTTTAGCTGGGAAGCAGATAATCAGTATTCATTCAAGCATCAGTGTCGCACTGGCACTTCCACTCACACTTGCAACAAATGTGTTTTCTTTAGCTGGGAAGCAGATGATCCGTATTGACTCAAGCATCAGTGTCGCACTGGCACTTCCGCTAACATTTAGAACAAATTGTGCTTTCTCTAGACGTTCAGCAGTTGACCGTATTGACTCATGAATAAGTGTCGCACTAGCACTTACAGTTATTTTTATAAACATTGTGCTTTCTCGAGGTAGTCAGTGGTTGATACGTATTGACTCAAGCATCAGTGTCGCACTGGCATTTACACTTAAAATAGTGTCTTTTCGTGATATTTAGCAGCTTGATCAGTGCTTAATTGACTGATACAGTAACAGTCGATCATGGTGTGCTTCAGTTTCTATTCTCTCCACTTTTAGTCGCAATCATGGTGGTGTAGCTTTCGAGGTTACCCTTTCTAAATTAACATGAAGCTGAAATAATCTAAATCGAGGATATAGAATACAATTCCACAGCTTATTCTCATTATAGAATATGATTAATAGTCTCTCTGACAGTATGTTGTATTTATTTTCTTACAATTAGTGAGTTGGTGTTTGAACTGCTACGTTCTTGCGGTTCTAAGGAGTAAGGTAGATGTTGAAAATTAAAATCTTAAGTAAACTTACTGAAATAAAATTAAACTTTAGAACTTTGCTCCGTATGCAATCTCATATAAAAGAGTCAACTTCTAAACAATATTTTACATAGTGTAACATTGCCGTAGATTATTTTTATAATTTCTTCCGTCTTTCTGATTTTTCATTCCTCGGTTCTCTTTCTTATTATTTTGCCATCAGCTATGGAATTCTCTGTTCGTGGATTTCTACGAAGTTTGTATCCTTTCGCGTGAGGTAAGCATAACTTCTCGTATCTCCAAAGAATCATAATATTAATGAACCAATGATGATGAAAACTCTTTAGCTTTTCCTAGAAAACTTTAATTTGAAAAGTTCCACATGTATTTGTGCTAGTATACTCCAACCGATGCAACCTGTTGAGTTTGTGCAACATAATGCGAGAAGAGCCAATAATGGTAATGCCAGATATATCCTAACACGATAATTACTACTGTCGGAAAATGGGGAACTCAAAAGTCATTAATTTTATTAAACAATCAGAGCAACTCATGCCCAGCTCACTTTTTTGAAAATGTTAAACTTTTGATTTTTGTCTAACATAACCTCAACTTTCTATTAATCAAAAATGTATAGTTTGCATGTCCATAAAATTGTTAACAGAACTGTGTTAACTTAACAATTTAAAATCAGGTTAGCCTAGGCATATCAAATTACAGAAATTTCTTTTAACACTTTTATCTCTTTCAATCCTAGGGAAATACACCATCACATGTGAACCTACAACTATGGTCTTAATATAAATCAGAAAAATCTGTAACCATTTAAACAAAAGTTCAGTTTGTAAAAAGAGAAATCATGAATTTCAAAGCTCATAAATCTTTGAACAGGCAGTTTACTTTATATAATTTAGGTTCACATAAGTTTACACGTCCAGAGAAAGAAATTGGTTTATTAAGGCCTGAAATATCTATACCTTTATAGATGTTATAGTATTTGAAAAAATATATGAAATTTTCAATTAAAAATATTTTTGTTAAGAATAAAAAAGTTCTAAGTCTTGGAAGTGTAAATAGTTCTAGTTTATTATGCCATTATTAGTAAAAAATAAAATAAATAAAATTTATGGATAAAAATGTAGATCTTTGTTCCCAGCGTGGATATGCTCCTTAAACTGTGCCCAGACTTACGTTTGTTTGTTCTTCTCGGACACCATGGTATAATTGCTGAAAATAGTTGCGTGGTGAATCTGTCACTTGGAGGAAAGTATGTGCTTCTGGAATATTTCATTCAGTATTCACCAGCAATATCCAACCTTGTATCATTGGAGACGCTTACATAATTAGCGGCTATTTCCCCACATCCTCTTTCAGATGGAGGGTGACTCAAGCTAGTGCCTCTGACGTATAGACTCACAATCAGACGGTATCCAGTGACGGAGACAAAACTGGTCATTCCATGGCAGTTTCTAGGTTATAACTTGAATGGATCTTGTTAAAATACACAATTTATATCAGATGCTTGTTTCTTCTTTTGACTCAGCCATTTCCGATATATTACTTATTAGTTTTACGTATGAATTTTCCAAAAGTCATACTTTTCTCAAATAGGAATGCGTTATTCGCTTTTTTCATCCCTTGGTCTTACAAAGAGAACAGAATTTCAAGGGCATTGCGTAGCAACCAGTCCTTAAAGCAATTCACTATCGCTTTAACCTATTACATATATTCCCATACTCTCTTGCACCTATAAGAAAATTAGCAATAAGGTAATTTCTGAAAATGTTTATGTTGATTAAAATGAAGTAGATGGAGAAATAACTATTTGCAAGAATAGTGTATGTAAGACTGAGTATGGCTCTACATATATTTCGAACAGTTTCTCCATGTTGAACTATATTAAAAGTGTGTATTGCAATAGATTACGCAACGATCACTTGGTGTATCTTCTAAGGCTATGCATATCAATGAGATTTGAAAGTGTTTTCGTAAATCAAACGCAACGTACATGTAACCAAACCACCACTACAATACAATGCACGTCCTCCCCTCTTTCGCGAAAGTTGAATATCGTTGGTATTCAACATATGCAATAACCATTGCTGTACTATAGGAATATTTAAATGTAATTAAGGTTGTTGAAGGGCTGTTTACTTGGATGTGTAGAAGTAAATTAGTAAACATATCGCTGTCTCATATATTAGACTAAACCAATACATTTACTCACATTTCAGCATATACGTCGTTTTTAGAGCACCAACGTCAGAGATCCAGTTCGATTGTGAAAGGTATGAAGTGGGTATCTCGAAAATGAAGTTTTCCACTTGAGGATCAGAGGATAAGAGATTTGGAAAAGGAAGAAGGTGTTTGGCAGGCCGCAGGGAATCTAATAACATGGTCAGATCTGGCGCAAACTAGTTTAACTTCTCTGGTTGCATTGACCCGTAAAACGGTGTGATGATAGCAGCAGCAGCATTAATCTGTTTACTCTGGACCATCGATCCAAGATAGTAGTGGCGACTGAAACGGGAATTTGGAAACTGCAACAGAAGCTTAAAGTAAGCAAGTTTATCTCCTGGTCCTTGAGCTTAAAAAATATATGCTCAACGGGTCGAAGGATAGTATATCGAGTCTAATTTCATAAATATTCTACAAATTATACATGACAAGAGCAGTTTCTACATAGTTTCTTTGAGAATAACAATAAACACTACAAGATATCCTTACAAGCAACGTTAATACAGTACTGAGGCAAGGTTGCGGTCTGTCTCACATACTATTTTATCTATGTGTTAACAGAGTAATTAATTGAAGAGTAGGGAAGTATCAGTAATCTCAAAGGACTCAAGCAGAATCAAAATAAACACCATTTTGTTTGTAGATGATCAGATATTGCTGGCGGAAAATAAAGAGGAACTGCAAAGAGCAACCATAAAATTGAACGAAATAATAAAAGTATATAATACGGTAATTTCTAGTGAAAAAACTAAAGTTATGGTTGTCTGGGGTAAAGAACAATTTAGGGTGGAAATAGTTATAGAGGGAAAATCAAGTGACAACGTTCAGATACATAGGAAGCCAAATATTCTTAGAAAGGAATGTGGAAATTGAAGGAAACATTAACTCAATTCTTCCATACCAAGACATTTGGGGAAGAACAGGAGGGAGAAAATAAAACTAAGAATCTACAGGGTGATATCAATACCGACGTTGAAAGTGGATGGGAAACATAAGTAATAGATGATACTGAACAATCAGGCTGCACAGATGAGATTTCTAAGAACAATATCGGTGCAACAAGAGCAGATCGATTAAGAAATGTAGACTTAAGAGAAGGACTGCAAGAGCAGGTGGAAGTGAAATGATCCACCAGACTTTAACAGCGAATTTCTCATGTTGTGAATAACATGAGTCTAGTACCAAAATGTTGAAAAATTCATGGTTTTCTAGAAAAAAGTGTTTTATCAAAAAAATTTATGATCACCTGGCTGAATTATTATTGATTGAATGTAGTTAATAGTTGATTAATAGTTAATGTATAGTAAAGAGTGATTTATGAAGAACTCAGACACTTCTTTCTTTAATTATTCTGTTCCAAATTTATTCGGTGCACCAATTTTGGCACCAAATTAAGAGAATATTCTGGAGTTTCGATTGCCTGTCACTAAATGCACAGATGTCTGTTTTATTCGTAATTGTTAGGTTTGTTGTCGGAATTGTTTTTGAAATTTTCTTCTAGTCAACCTCAAAATGGAGTACACATTAAATTAATGATTCTTCCTTGTGAAGCAAAACTGGATTACGAATTCAATTACAGCTACTCAAAAGGCATAGCAGAGAGAATTCGATGTTCGGAATCCTCCCCTAAGAAACTCAATACTGGGGCTGGTGAACAAATTGGAAACAACTGGACCTCTGGTTAGTGAAAAAGGCATCATTCATTTAGGCTTATCACGGTTGTTGTTGATGTAAGAGCAAGACTGGAGCAGTCACCCAAAAAATCATTAAGATGTGTATCGCAGAAGTCAGGGTACAGCTACTTAATGTGTCAGAGAGCTGCAAAAAGTGTAGGCCTGAAGCCTAACCCTCTGCATTTCAGCTATAATAAGTTGTCGCTAGCATAGAAATAATTAAAGAAATAAGTTTGTCAGTTCTTCATAAATCACCCTGTATATAAAATACAATATGAACTTGTAGAACAGAGGAGCCCTTGGTTCTGAGAATTAGCATATGTAACTTAAAAACCTGTAAGGCGTTCTTCTCAAAATTCCTTTTGTAAACAGTATTTCATTTCACGTATTATCGCTGTCCACCATTTATGGTGGCAAAGTAGCAAGAGTGGGAACTAAGCGCCAGAAGCTGGAACTTTCCAGGAATAAGGTAGATAATGTCGAAAATGAGAAGTATGGTGATCTTTTAGCATTTTCCACCTTTCCAACTCAAAGAAAAAAATTAAATGTGTCACTGCACTACGCAGTTCGCCTCTTTGGAATGCTTATTACCTCCTCTACTACATATAGTGTAGTGTGGGCAACGAGCTAGAATAAATATAATGGGCTTAGTAATTTAAAAAGACAACAAGGAAACAAGCCTCGAAAGAATGCACACTGATTTAGAAGAAAACATCATAAAGTGCAATACACCAAAGGGATATATCAAGAAATAGTTTGACAAAACAATGAGAACTGAAATAAAATAGAGAATCAATAACACGGGTTCTATATCGTTTTGAAATATGGGAATCTAACATGGACATTGAGAAATCAAGATAAACGACCTTTGAAAGAAGCATCTGTATTTTGAGCGATTCTCAGGGAGGAAGAAAACATTAAAATAAAGATATCCTAACGCAGCTCGCATTCTGGAGGTCGGGGGTTTGATTCCCGTGGCCGACCTTCTTGATCCATGAGTTTTTTCGGTGGTTTGATGTATGCTGGGCAGGGTTATTCATCCCCCGAATTTCCATTTCGCTTCATTAATGATTTCATTCATCGTTCGTCCCCTGTTTTTGTGAAATCTTATTTTTTGTGGGAGAAGATACTTATTTAGGCAAACCTGAAAGGCAAAACGTTAACTAAATAAAACTACTTGTCGCAATTGTTAAGAGTAATGTCCGAGATACAAGAGATATAGAAATACATAAAAATATTGCATAAACACCATCATTTCAGCTGTAAAACGTGTACTGCTGAAAGTAGGCCTCCCCCATAGATATCCACCCAGTTTGAGGTTTTCGTCGAGCATTTGTTCCATTATGGAGTTCAGTTCTTTGCTGCTGTGATTGACTCCAGGACGTAAACACGTTGGCCAAGCTCCTTCATACTTCCATCGAGTTCTTCCATGGCTTCCTTAACCCCGGCCAGTCGCTCGTTAGTATTCTTCGATAGACTTGTCTTCATATTGGAATTCCCGTCTTCATCTTTTCCGTTTCGGAGTTTACATTTTCAATTTGCCTTCCATTTTTGTTCCCATATTTTCTATTCCGTAGTTTACATTTTTCCAATACGGTTTTCATATTTGTTTCCTCTGCCGCATCCGGAATTAATTTCATTTCCCATTATGTCCATCTTGGCTAACATTTGTTTGATCAACTGTTCCATATCGTGCTTTTCGTCGCACTCCGGACACCAATTGTGATTACTTTACTTTTTTAACTATTTATTTATTTTTTATTAAAACACCGGAGCGACACTAAGCAAAAGCAATGTTGAAGAATATCAAATACTACAGAAAGAAAAGGTGGTTGATAAAGCCATGTGAATGTACTACGGATTTATGTTTCAAACATATAGAAAAGTGTATGAATTGTTCGCAATTGCTCGTCGAAGCGGGAGTAGTGAAAGAAATGTAATTGTGTTTTACTAAAGAAAAATGAGTAGAAAAACCGTGTGAATGTTATACGTTGCACTTATATTTTAAGTGTATGGAAAAATGTATGGATTGTTTGCAGAAGAAGGAGTAGTATGTTAGGTAAAAGAAAAGGGAGTAGAGAAAACCATGTGAACGTAATACATTGCGTGGTAAAATGGATTGCATAAAAACCTTCGCCATGAAAAAAATTAGATGTCACTTTTCATGGCGGTCGGTCAACCTGTTTTGGAATTTAATCACTCTTCAACATAAGATATGTATAGGCGTTGGTATGTATGAAGTTGGTAAACCATAGGGAATAACATGTGAATTGTTACGTAAAACAAAAGTGAGTAGAGAAAGTAATATGAATGTAATACGTTGTATTTGTTTCAAACATATAGCAAATTGTATGAATTATATGTTGAAGGACGAAGAGCGAAAGAAGACTGATTGTGTCTCGTAAAGGAAGAATTAGTAGAGGAAATCGTGTGAATGTAATACGCTGCATTTATATTTCAATCCTAGGATATTATATGAATTGTATGTTGAAAGGCAAACAGAGGATACATGAATGCGCTACGTAAAAGAAAAGCGAGTAGAAAACCATTTGAAAGTAATATATTGTGTAGTAAAATTGTTACCATAAAAACTCTCAATGAAAAAAATACATATAAGTGCCGAATTTCGCGGTGATCGGTTAAGCGGTTTTCGAGATTAACAGTTAGATATATACAAACATTCAAGCTGTATAGATGATATGAATTGTTTGTAGAAGAGTGAGTGGAGACAGACATGTGAAGGTGTTACCTAAAAGTGAGTAGAGTAAACACTGTGTCACATACAGCATTTCTATATCAAACATGCACAAAATTGAATGACTTATTTCTAGAAGAGTAAGTAGAGAAACAGTTATGAGTGTTACCCAAAAGCAAGTAGAGAAAACAGTATGCATGTAATACGTAGCATTTCTATTTCAAACATGCACGAAATTGTATGACTTAATTGTAGAAGAGTGAGTAGAGAGAGCTGTGAATGTGTTACCTAAGAGTGAGTAGAGAAAACAGTATGAATATAATATGTAGCATTTCTGTTTCAAACATACAGAAAATTGCATGATTTCTTTATAGAAGAGTATAGAAAGAGATGTGAACGTGATACCTAATAGTGAAAGGAGAAAATAGTGTGAATGTAATAGCATTTCTATTTAAAATATACAGAGCATGGCATGACTAATTTTAAAAGGGGGGATAAAAGTGTTTTATTGGTGCAAAATCAGGTTTTTTTATGGAAAATTGTTTATAGAAGGGTGTGTAGAGAATGAGATGTAAATGTGATACCTAAAAGTAAGTAGAAAAACCACTGTGAATGTAATATGCAGCATCTCTATTTCAAACATACAGAAAATTGCATGACTTATTTGTGGAACAGTGAGTAGAGAAAGAGGTGTGAATGTATCACCTAATAGTGAGAGGAGAAAACAGTGTGAATGTAATAGCACTTCTGTTTCAACCATACAGAACATGGTTTGAGTTATTTTAAAAGTAGGGATAAAAGTGTTTTTTTGGTGCAAAATCACGTTTTTTATGGAAAAAAGAAATTGTAGGTCTCGCTAAAGCACGGAATTCATATCTAAATGAATTTTCTTTTGCAGAGTGAACCATTGCTTGTTATTTGTGTGAGTTTCGGAAAAGTTAAAACTTTCGTGAAATGGAACATCGTTGTTCATTTTTTATATGTTAAGTGTGCAAAGAGAACAGGATCTCAAAGCTTTAAAAGATTTGAATATCGCTCAAAGTCTACTGTATTCTAATATCCCCTTTGCACCTACAAAGAAATAAACAATAAGATAATTTGTACAAATGTTTATCTCAACTAACACGAAGAAGATATAGGAATAAGAGTTTGTAAGAATAGTTAGTACAAGAGTAGAGAAAGTCATGCGAGTTCAACATATATTTTTATTAAAGTAACCTTAAAACGTGTATTTCAGGTAAATCGTGATTATGAAAATGTTGACGGGAATACAGCGCTTGTCCACTAGTGATAAGCTCCGGGGAGGGTGAAAGTCCCTCCTAAAGGGAGAGTAAAGCAACAGCTGATTCTGCTGTTTATAACATTGCTGTTATATTGTGAAAGAAGTAAACTAAACAAACAAGCATCTCTTCAGTAGACGACAGGCAGGCAGTCAGGCAGGCAGGTGTGAAATATTGCACTTGCCTCGCTGCTGTCACTCCACCGTATTTTGGGCGGATCAGCTTTTCAGTCCGTCAACTTCAGGCAGATGTCACTGACATCCGACGTGCAAATGACACCTATTAAGGCAGTTACCAAAAAGTACTCTTGTTTGGAGTATCAGCAGGACATAATACGGCTTCACTGGCTTACACGAAAATCCCAAGCATCACACGAGCAATTTATTTTTCACATCTGAAGCACGGAATTTTTACCTTTAAAACATTTCAGTTTAGTTGTTCACCGGAGCCTTGCATTGTGCGCTTTTAAACGTTTCATTATATAGACCATTGCCTCTGTTTCTGTAATAAAGTTACTACATGGAAAAACAAATATCACGTGTAACTTTTACACGGCTGTTTCAACTCATCGCCGTGTATTTGTACAGTTGCAATCTATAAATTAATCACAAAAACCCTTTTAAAAGCAGGTCGATAATAATCATATGCCTGGCATATCGCATACCCCTTGCTCATGAGAAAATATTAGATCAGCACCCTCCTTCATGACGTCACATTTAAGGGATCACAATATCAAATTTCGGTTTCGGTGGTCCACCGATGTTTCGGCACATCAACAATTATTAATAACAATAGCAATAACAATAATGATGATAATTCAATGGTGGTACTGCCCGATTGACTCCTGGGCCGACCAGCCCGACTACCGGCATATACACAATAGAGTTGGTTCCAACGATATAGGGAGATATGTGGCCAGCATTACGCATCCCCCGGAGGAATGTTGGCTTTCGTGACTGCTACTTTTGCTTATTGCAGTTTCTCAATATTTAATGCTGAGAGGGCACCATTTCTACACCAGGGACCTAAAATCTGAACACCCGTGGTGGGATCGAACTCAGGCGCATTCCAAGTCTGGGAACTAAAGCGCCAAGTTCTAGCAATATCACACGAGCTACCGATATAAGGACTATAGGTTACGAAGGTCATCCAGGATGAAAGGACCGTTTGAAAAATCAAGTCTTACAGAAGAGAACTTCAGGGCCTATCCCTAAGAAAAATTCAAGGCATAAATTAGCTTTATATTTGAAATATCCTAAGTATATGGCATTTTCATCAAGAGTATTAGTTTTATTTTTAAGAAAATAAAAATTATCCCTATAAAATCCTCGTGTGCCTCTTTAGAGAATGCAGAACTTCAATGCCAAGGTTCCATAATTGCACTTGGCCTTCCTTGGCCGTTTTCCAAAACACACGTTGACGTCACAGTAAACGTAATCCTTACTTCCCGAACTCCCGGTAGACCAAAGCGTCCTCACTGCCAGATGCAATAATATATCGGTCGACTTATAACCAGGGTTGCCAATCTTAAAAGTAAAATTATCGTACCGGGCACTCACAATTATAGCTTTGGATTCAATATTATCGTACATCATAAAGCAAATGCTGCAACAATAAATATATGAGCATAATAGTATTGTTGTTTATGGTATCCACTTACAAGATTGATGACCTCAATCAGTATTACAACTTTAGTACTTACGTTTCTCGCACTATCCATCTGAAAGTTCATCTTCCTTAACCGTTGCAACATTTTACAAATTTGTTATTGACGTAAACTTTAACATCTTCTCGGTGATTATCAGCTATTCCGACTTATCTCCATTGATCATCAATTTTCTGAACAGAATTTCATTTCTCTGGTGTAACAAATCAGTGAAAATGATATTTCGCAGGTATCGAATTTTTATACATTCAAATTATCGTACATCCCTACAATTATCGTAGGGGTTGGCAACCCTATTTACAGCTAACCAACATTCCGTCTGAGATACGCTGTTCAAAAACACACACACACACACACACACTTACGCACGCACACACACACGCACACACACAGGGGCAGAGAGTAGGTGAGGCAGAGTGGGGGAAGGTGCCGGAAGGGGTTGTGTCGGGTGTAGGGGTGCGGAGGGAATGAGGGAGAAAGAGAGACAGGCTGATTTCCAAAAATACTTTTTTTTTTTTTTTTTTTTTTTTTTTTTTTTTAACTGAGAGGATTTCAGAGCATATATTTCCGGTGAAATATCGATATCGTACTTTTGAGCGTAATTCTTAAAATAACGTTTTGCTTGTTTAAACTGCTATATTGTTTCGGAGTTGATTTGGCAATGAACTGTGTTCCCCTGCTGGAGGCGAGTCTAGTTTGAGGGAAAGTTGAACTAGATCAAATTAGTAAACTGACCGTATAACTATGTGAAGCTACAGTGAAACTTGAACTAATTCGCATAGTGGAGTAACTACAAGAACTAAGTGAAGAGAAAGTGAAAACTCGACAAAACCTTAAGTCACAAAACCTCTGCTTACTGATTGCCAGAGCAGATTGTTTTCCTGTCATTGTATCGATACTGTTCTGATTGTGAGGGATTTCAATGTAGCGGTCAAAACAAAGGGGAACGGGACAATTGACATATTTTGACATTCGACATCAGTTCTTTATTAAAGCAGTTATAAATAAACATAACCTGAAAATTTTAAAAATGATCCTTCTGGTTCGTTATTTCTTAAAAGCAATTAAATACATAAAGTCTACAAAACGTTTCTCAGATAAGTAATACAAGAACAATTTTATAAATAAAGATGAAATAATACATTACATACTACTAATTTCAAACAAATGCAAAACAAAATTACACAATATTGGTATCCAGTTTTAACTTAAGTGATAATTAAGATCGATACAAGCAAAAGCATCCAATTTAGCAATAACACAACCAAATTAACCACACAGAACACACCGGAAATATATCTTTTGTGGCCCTCTGACTCTAAAACGCGCGCGCTCGTGCCTGTGTGTGTCTAAGTGTGGTGTCCGTGAACAGCACAACTTAAAAACTCAAAGTTGGTTGGAAACCAAAATTGATATTTAAGACACGAAGATTTTGAAGAAAATCCCTCTACCCCAAATAACCCTTTACATGGAAAACTTTGAGGTTTTGATTTTTATAACGATTTTGATTAAAACGTCATGTGTTTATCACATTTTTATGGCAAATAAAATGTATATTTCGACTTTTCTGGCTACAGGCCAAGCAGCCCAATTTACTCTTGATGATTTTTGTAAAACTAGTAAACCGTAAGAGGTAAATAAAATATTACTGTACTAAAAATGTAAATCTCATTAAAACACGCAAGTTTTGTGCAAATGTATTTTTTGTGGAGTGTACTGTTTGGGAGATAATTCTTGTTATTGGTACGAACTTTGCAATACTTATACTGGAAGGACCTTATTCACTGTTTTATCACTTGGCCGTGCAAAGGTAAAGGAATTTCAAAGCCTTCATATAGCGACCAGCTTTATAAATTTGACTATCGTTCAAAGGCTACTGTATTCCTATGTTCTCCTTGCACCTGCACGAGAATAAGCAAAAAGATAATTTCTGCAAACGTTAATCTGTCTAACATGAATATAGAGGAATGAGTTTGTAAAAATAGTACAAGAGTAGAGAAAGTCATGTGAGTGCAACAAGCCAAATTTGTTTGAGTTAGGCTGTTCCTAACAGGATTAAGAGGACCTTAAACATGTATTCGTGATGAAATCGTTATATTGAAATATTGGGTGGATTGAATACATCCTCTAACAAGGTGTCTAGTAGGGAATGTAAAAAGTTAAACAAATGAAATAGACCATTTCATTATTCAGTGTGGCACCATGAGGAGACCAGTACTGCTGGCGCCAGGCGGTCCTTTGTGTGCAGCACCCAGAGCTGTTTGGTGTGTGTGTGTGTGTGTGTGTGTGTGTGTGTGTGTGTGTGTGTGTGTGTGTGTGTCTATGTGCAGGGAAAAGTGAGCCCTATATTATTCAAACCCTCACGAAAAGCAAACGGTGAATTTGGTTAAATGCAACATCCTCTGCGGGTTTGTTACCGGCCTCCGTTATAACCAAGGGTATAAAGTAATTTCGACCAAGCAAGGTGGCTAAAGAAGCATGGAAGAAGAAGAAGGGAAATGGTGACCTGGGTTTTCACCTCGCATTGATCCCAAACGTGTTTATTACCACACCTCAAATCCCTCCATGCTTACCTTAAGGCAAAGAATTAACATACATTTCTTCACCCCTGAACTACGGATCAGCAAGTTTGTATTAGTTCAAACATTTGTGGTATTAACTGGGTGCAGAGCCCTGAATATCAAAATATTACCCTAATTTTTTAATTTTATTTTTGGTATGATTAACTGTTTTAAATTTTCAGATAAAGATTGTTATTGTTTCCGTATTAGATATATTCCATATTATATTCGTTTAATATATGTTACTGTTTACAATCAGTGTTATAAAATGTTAAACTTATGTCACATGAGGAAGGATCTCCGATATTTTGATATACCATCGTTATATGATGGCCTTAAAATTCGTTCTGTTTGCATGACTACGAAAAAAAAAAAAAAAAAAAAAAAAAAAGCAATAACGCCTTCCCATTTGAGAAAATATAACATTAAGGATAGAAGCCAACAAGCAGAAAGTATGCGGTGTCACATTTGGCAGGAACTTCGCATAAAGCACTTATCCCAATTAATATAAACTAACGAAACACCTGAATGTCTGCATGGTACACACCTCCCACGAAATGCAGAGTCAATATAGCTGTGCAAGCATTGCTAATAATAGTTGCCGCCCACACAAATAACAAGCCCATATATGTGTGGGCAGCAAGAGATATCTGTAAGGGAATTATATGTTAACACTTCTCTTCAATGATTTCGTTTGCATCAAGCTCTTATACAGATGAATCCAAAATTATTTACTGACTCTTACTTACATCATAGTGGAGGCAAAAATAGGATATTGGCATACATTTCTAATGGTCTGTGGGGCATTTATACGGCGTGACTTCTGATATCGGTCTCCACCAGTTTGAAAAGGGACATATTACCTACTCTTCCTTCCAGTTGAGGGATGTGGCTATGCCTATTCGAAATTAGCCAATGCGGAATCACCAGAACGTCGTATATTCAGATCGATGGATTGGTGGAGGAGGACCAGTTGTATGGCCAGTACAGTCCCCAGATCTGACACCTCTCAACTATTTAGTGGAGTCATATGTATGACACTGCTGTAACGTCAGCGGAGGACCTTATGACTCGAGTCCACGGATCGATTGATAACCTTCAAAGACAACTGCAAGTATTGGGTCATGTGATGTGCTGATATAGGCTCTGGAATAACGTAGGGGATACGCAGTTCGAAGCCCATTTTGAATGTAGACAGGTTGATATTGGGTTTATTGATGAATTGTAAACGTACGAGCATCTCAGATTCCAATGCACTACAGCGTCCAAACCGTGCATTTTCGGACAGCGGTTCCTATCTCAGAGCTGATCAGTTTGCCGTCCCACACAACATACTAAGCGTTGTTGGTGTCTTTTGGGACACTCTATAAGCTTTTTTTTGGTGTGTGTGTGTGTGTGTGTGTGTGTGTGTGTGTGTGTCCTTACCTGACCATAAATTACACACCTAATAAACCATCCAGGTTTACCACATTATGTATGTAATTATTTATTGCAATTATTTTCTCTCTCCCTAACATTTCTCTTTGGAATTAAAAACCTCAACCGTTAATAATTCACTGCATGAGAAGTGGATAAAAATATTACTGTCAAAGAAGGTAGGTACTCTGTTGTTTTAATGAGCTGTTATAGTCGGTACTGAACAGAACAAAGATTAGGGTGTCTTTTCTAATCGAAATGGAGGAGACTGTTCCTGAATCTGATATAAGGTTATGCACCACTTACTGCTCTTTATGGTTAGGTTTTTAAGTTCGCGTTTATAGTACTATAAATATATCCGTGCGGTATTCCTGGTAAAAGTTCTGTATAGCACCACAATCTCGAAAAGGAATAAGTTATTAACATAAGGAAGGGTGTACAAAGTGCATGTTCAGTGCCAACCTACCTTTCAGAAGCTTTATCATTGAATAGAGAGTTCTAAACCCTTATTTCTGTTGAACTAGTATCATCCAGCTCTTTCCAAATCGCACTACTGTTATGAAATGTAGACTGAGTGACATGTGACAAAGGTAAATGATGTGATTTGATGCGATCAATATTTCTCTGTACTAAGATTTTGTCTATTTTTAATGGTTTACAGATTATATATAACTCGTGACCGGGAGCGGGGTTTTAGTAAGAAATCCATCAAGCTAACCGTGCATCTACAACGGGAAGTGGAAATGCCGGTGTACAGCCCTCACGCTACCTGCCGGTTCTATACTCCGTGCTGTTAATCTCATTCCTATGTTTACTTACTAAAACTCCGCTCCCTGCTCATATGGTACTCGCAAAAAACTCAAAATATTCATTTAATTTATCTTGCATACATCTAAACATAAAATCATTAGGAATTTTTAGAAAAAGTAACAATTAAGGGAAAACTTAGCATAAAAAGGATAGTTTATCGTGTGTAGATTTTCTTCAAAAGTCTTCTTATCGCATTTTTGGAAGGCATTGAAGTTAGATTGAACTCTTTTACATCTGACCTAGAATAGCTTTTATTGGTAGGTTAATGCTTCTATGTAGCTATTTAATTTAAATCAAGGGACTGATTTGGACACCGAATAATAAGGTGATTCAGTTAGCACTAAGTAAAGTAGATTATGTACCGGGACTTTTCAGTTTATTTCAGTGTACAACAGGAATATACAGTACCTTTATTCCCGTGTGCTATTGTTGTTATTATTGTTATTATTAGTATTGTTGTTTCAATTACTATTAATTATTAATTACAAAACAATCAGGTAAGTGCCGAATATCGTGTAAGAATAAAGAGAACTAGAATATTAAAGGGTTGCGGTACTTATTCACTTTGTTTCATTATTTGATTGGATCAAATAAAGGAAAATATATACAATGTGGTAACAACACTTTCACTGGTACCAACAGTTGCGTGGTGGTGTAATATTGACATTCTAAGACCGGATCGGGTATAGTGGCAGCTGCAATGTCATCATCTTCCGACGTCGAGAAGTTTGGTGTCTGCCCAAGTGGTGGAGGTGGCGGTGGTGAAGAAGATGGCGCTAGTATCGTACAGGGAGTACACCTGACGGTAGTAAAACAGAAGTATGCAAAACATGCGCGGGCGAGTCGCTGGAAGTGGTCTTAATAACGGTGAATTTCTTCCCCAATGGTTTATAAATGTGGCTACATACAATATATCTATACAAAGATCTGTTTACACCTCTTTCTTTCTCTCTTCCTCTCATTGTCTTTCTCTCTCTTTTTTCCTTCTTAACTTCGTTTCTCTCTTCCCTTCCTTTCTCTCTTTCCCCCTTTCTTTCTCAAGTATACCACAAACATCTAATTGCATTTAATTAGAAAAACATTAAAAATGATCGCCCTTTGTAAAACAACAAGAACATTAGGCTAAATACTTGAGTAGGGTGTCCTGATGGGCAACGATATATAAATGCATACAAAATACACTCGCCATTCAGGCACCATATATTACAAATGAAGGTTCTCCATCCCTATTTAATATTAACAGTTGCATGTACTTTAACAATTCAAGAATAGATGCTTGTAGATTGAGCTGTAGTGAGGGGGTTTTCAACTATCTGCAGTTGTTTACATGTGCGAGCGATAACAGTAAAATCCATGTGGAGTATACCTATGGAAAAACGCATACGCCTTCGGCCTTTAGTAAATATTAAACAGAGCAGCTTTAGATGTGCGCAAACGCCAAACTATTGATCGGATATTTTGATTGGTGGCTAACAGTGTCGGGACTGACAGGTGTACCTTTGATTGGGCGGCCCGAGTTCGACCCCAGGCGACCGCATAAGGCATGTGGACAAAGCGGCGCAGAGGGTGTTTCCTCACAGTTCTCCGGTTTCCCCCGCCATCTCATTCCACCGGTGTTCCATCTTCATTACATGTATCATCAGTGTCACCGCCTGCGGTGCGGTGCTGTTTATTCTTTGACTACAGTTAATTAACCTTCTTCAAATCTGTCTTTTTAGCTTTCGTCTTTTTTATTCACTTATGTTCACCAAATTCTCTTACTCCCTTTTTACTTCCTCTACTAGTAAGCAGGGGAAGTGTTGTATTCCACCCAAAAATTCGATGTCGAGATTTCACCGGAAATGTATGTTTTGAGATCCCTGAATCAAAAAAAAGCATTCTTAGAAAAAGCAATTTAAGTTGGAATTTAAATTTAATGCCTTTCAGGGATGCGACACGAAGATTTTGAAGAAAATAGCCCCACCCTAAACTACACTTTACAGGGAAAATCTTTTGAAAAGTTTTATTTTCTTGAAAATGGCTATAATGATTTTGATTAAAATGCCATATGCTTAAGATATTTGTATAGCAAATTAAATGTATATTTTGAATTCTCTGGCTATCGTCTATGTAGCCCTGTTTACTCTCGATGACTTTTGAAAAACTCGTAAACCGTAAGAGATAGACAAAATCTTACTATACAAAAAATGTAGATCTCCTTAAAACACAATTTATGTCTGAATAAAAGGATTTGTAGAGTGAACCTTTTCGGAGATATTCCATTTTATATGTGCCATTTCCGGAAAACTTAAAACTTTGGTGAAATGGAACATCGTTGTTCATGTTTTATATGTTAAGCGTGCAAAGAGAATGGAATCTCAAAACTTTAAAAGATTTGACTATCGCTCAAAGCCTACTGTATTCTAATATTCCCCTTGCACCTACAAGGAAATAAGTAATAATAAATTTCTGTAAATGTTTATCTCAATTAGCGCGAAGAAGATAGAGGAATAAGAGGTTGTAAGAATGGAAATATTGGAGAAAGTCATATGAGTGCAACACATCAGATTTTTCTGGATTGATTTCTTTCACGTGTGTGCCTGTGCGTGTGCGTGTAGGTGTGCGTGCGTATGGGTGTGTGTATCGAATTACATGGTGTGTTTGTGTGTGTGTGTGTGTGCGCGCGCGCGCGGATACAATATTAAATGTATATAGTACTGCTTGCCTGTTAATTTTAAAGAAGAAATTTTTAAGTTTATTGTAATAAGAGTTTCTATGTTGTCTTGAGGGTTGAACTTAATTCGCATCTTTTGTATCTCTCTTTATACTTTTTAAGTATGAAGAACTATAGTACACTTTCCAATTTGCTTCGATTTCAGAATCGAAGTTAGCTGGCATGACTGTATGGGTAATTACTGAATTGGGCATGGCCTACTCTGTTTATCTTGCCTAACGTGTATTAAGATTCAGTGTCTCTTCATTTGTCATTTCAACAAAAGTTGGACTGATCACAGTGCTTCATTATTTTAAATTATAACACAAGCAATATAAATAATTAATTAAGGTGATAAAAATAATCATTACATGTTATATCGATATTACCTAAAATATTAAGTACGTAATATAGGAGGTTAGGTTAAGTTGGTTTATGTGAATACGGGATAATTCTTTACCTGCAATGTCAACATAACCTGAAAGCTCATGAAACCGCGCAAAAAAATATATAAAGAAGAAACAAAATGTGGCATGTTATTTTCTTCAAAGTAAACAAAAATATGCTTTCTTTGGCATTCCATTCCTAGATTATTGTTCCTAAAATATTCTGGTTAAAGGTAAATATGTCTAAAATCAACATTTCCCATGTTCGAAGCTTCACTTGTTTCTAAATAAATGTGTAGGTATTTGTTTAAATATGGAAGTAAACAATGGTAACCTTTATACATTGAAAATTGTCATTAAATGTCTGGTTTTGTTCACGAGATATTTCCTGTTTTTTCAGTAGCAAGTCCTTCTTCTGTTTTTATTACAGTAAAGAGAGTGGAGATAGAAACTTGTGTACCTATATAAGCTATAAAGGAACTTCACCGTACAAAAGAAACTCCGCCTGAGATTTTTGTGCAGCCCTCTTCTACTGCACCAAAAACCCAGCAGGGTTTGCTCTTATTTTTAAAATTATTTCCGCTATAGCTGCCATCTAAGTTTAAGAGTAGCGGTTTTATGAGGGTTTTCACGCTCACCATTACAGCCACTAGCTTTCAGTTAAGTGCGAATTCAAGTAATGCAGAAATTATGATAGGCCTAGAGGGGTGGGTTTAGGGTCAATATTACAGCAAAGAACGAGATCCTTGGAATTGTAAAAGGGAGAGATTTGGAGCGATGACTCCATAAAGCTCAATTCCAGTCAGTTATACCTTTATTGGAACAATATAAATGTACAGTGCGTCCAAAAATGTTGCAGCGCATGCATGTGTGCGTATGATATAGGGTGCACTACTATCAAAAATAGAAATCTTAACAAGTAAGTCTTAAAAGTAGCAAAAATTAAGGTAAACCTTACTAAAACCATAATTTAAACTAATATTATGCTTTGATTATCACTATTTCGTGCATAGAGGCGTTATATCACCTAGTCATTATTTTCTTTTGTGCAAATTATCACTAAATTATTCTTTTGTTTAGTTGGTGTTGTCAACTGATCCTACATATCGACTAAAACGATTTATTGCACATTACAATCATCAACAATCAAACCTGCACTCCAATTAAATTGTAGAGATTGTTTGGTAAAAAAAGCGTAAGGGTAACTGTGTGAATGTAATACATTGCATCTCAGTTTCAAACACATGGACAATTGTATGAATTGCTTGTAGAAGAACGAGATGAAAAGAACATGCGACTGTGTTCCATAAAAAAGGCGGTGTGTGTGTGTCTGTCTGTCTGACTGACCCACTGACTGTGTGTGTGTGTGTGTGTGTGTGTGTGTGTGTGTGTGCGTGCGCGCGCGCGTGTGTGTGTGTGTGTGTGTGTGTGTGTGTGTGTCAGAATGTGTCTGCAACTCTGTGGGCAACATAAGTCAAAACCGAAAGGTCATCTAGAAAGGAAAGTTGATGTTGAAGCTTAACATCTTCTAACGATGCATTACGAAGACATTTAAGAAAATTCCTGCACCCTAAACTACCCCTTACATGGAAAACTTTCCGAAAATTTTTTATTTTCTCTAAAATAGCTAACGATTTTGATTAAAATAACGTGTTTAAGATATGTTTATGGCAAACGAAATGTATATTTTGGCCAGCCCTACACCATAAAGCCAGAAGGGAAATAACAAGAAGAAATTTTTTATTTTCAAATTTCTGGCTATACCCTATTTAGTGCTGTTTACTCCGGATGACTTCTGAATGAAGCCTAAACTGTAAGAGGCATATCAAATCTTAGTACACAAAAATATAGATCACGCCAAAACACACAATCTGTGTCCAAATAAATTTGTTTTGTGTAGTGAACCATTTCGGAGATATTCCTTGTTATTTGTGTCAGCTTTTCACCATACTTTGCATATATTTTGAATCGTTGACATCGTTTGTAAATCATTTATCATGCAATATTTAATGGATACATAAGTCATTTTAGAAATTTATCATGCAATATTTAATGGATACATAAGTCATTTTAGAAATCAAAACTAAACTGAAAAGTTTGTTTAAGATTCTCATTAAAGAGAACCGTTATTTTTTGTCCGTCCAATTCTCGCTGTCCTTGGAATTGGGGTGGCAAGTTAATTCTACGCTGCATGCAACCAATAAAAGGCTTTTTCCTCCAACATGCATTGCCTCGTTTTTCATATTCGTGCTATCTGTTGGAAGACGTGGTATGTTTCTGCAGTAATAACAATGAAGACCAATGGCTCTCACGCAAGCCAACTTAAATAAAGTGATTTTTATCTTCCCTTCTCTGGCCAGGAAATAAAACACCAACTATTTGGCTATCACGAAGTTATGCCATGAAAATCTCCTCAATTATTGCGTCATATCTTACTAACCATGAGTAAAGCGACTGAGTACAACGTTGCCAACTTAACTTATTTATCCCTAGATTAGATATAATGCTAAAATTAGAGAGCATACATAAATGTTGCCAAAATTTGGTAATGTTTTCATTTCACACTTAAACATGTATAATCTTCAGATATTCTGTTATTTTTCCGCAACTTTGTGTACGTTTAATATAAATTAAAAATGTTTTTTCTGTTTTTTAACACTTAGGAGCCACGTTTTAGGTCCCCGCTAAAAATGAATATGATATTTGTGCTCGAGAAAGTAATTTAAATAATAGTATTTTTCAGGATGTCACGTATTAAAATCCCGTTACTTTCTCCAGCACTATACCAGCTCTTTGCAACTATATCTCGCTTATAACTAAAATTTTCAGAAAAATATAAGTTTTGTGGCTCCGGAATTAAAAAAAAAAAATTATAATATGTCCGCGTGGTTGAGCATAACTCAAAAA
Organism: Tenodera sinensis; assembly: GCA_030765045.1. Taxonomy (NCBI): domain Eukaryota; kingdom Metazoa; phylum Arthropoda; class Insecta; order Mantodea; family Mantidae; genus Tenodera; species Tenodera sinensis. Next base: position 35,461,215 of record CM060961.1, on the reverse strand, counting down.
TAAACGTTGGGTAAATAAATGCTACCAAACTTGGTAATGAAGTTCAGTTTCTTTCAAATATATGACAAGATTTTTAAGAAAAGCCAACCTCAACTTACTTAAAATAGAAATTACTTTGTTCAGGTAAAACAATTAAATGTCGTCTAAGGACTAAGTAACCTCACAAACTGTGTGTAAATATAAAATGACCAGGCCAGAACAAAATCAATAGCATTTAGCTACCAAATGAAGTGATGCCTATGGCGCTGTTATATTTTAATGCCCAAATATCTAACGAAAATGTCAACAATCAGATCAATAGCTTCAGAGACGTGTGCCCGACAGTGGTAGAGTAGAACTTCCTAAGCCTGATCAAGTTCGCCCAAGACCACACACAACAAAGACCAACACACCACATACGTGACAAATCCAAACACAAATAACACTGCTTAATAGCAACTACCGAAAGTATTTGGAATTCTCTAGTCAAAAGAAGAAATATAAATAATTCAGATCAACGCAGCTTCAAAGAGAGAGAGTGAGAGATTTCTGAGAACGTGTTATTTATTTAGAGGGCCTCAAAACATGTATTTCAGGTGAAACGTATCCTGAACTTACTCTAAGTAGTTAGTAGCAAAAGCAGACCGTAATCCGAAATTTAAATACCTTACCTTACAACAACTCCATAGAAAGTAAATAACAACTACTCATTCTTTTTTTTACTGCTTTCTGGCGTTTTGTTGCATGACGTAATTACATAATGTGCTGTCAAGAATAGAATACTAGTTTTTAACCCTCCTGTCGCTCATCTTTTATTTTAACTACTCGTACATACCCAAACACAGCTGAGAAGTTTAATCCGTATTGTTGGCATGGGGTAGCCGAGAGGGAACTAAACCGCTGGGCATCAGTATCCATTAGCCCAATAAAGAAATAACAGCCTTATAAGTGCACATGTAACCTTCGTGACAGTTGCAAATAAAGAGTAGCCTCGCTTTATTTTGGTCTGCCGGCACTGCAGTTCGTTCGTTCATTCTGACTGATTTAGCGAAGTGTTTTACGTGAATTAATTCCTCTCTTACCCGGAGATAATAACTTGCCTGCAGCACGGATAGCTCAAAGCAGCCATGTAAAAACAGACTCGAGAATAAATAAGTGGATAAACACTTCAAAATATCCCCAGTGTTAATAATTATGTTATGATACATTGCCATCTCTCAGAGAATAGTTTTTCAAACAGTGCAACATTATTTTTGCTTAAACGAAATTAGAGAAACAAAAGAAGTAAAAGGGAACAAAGAACAGACGAGCGGAGTATACATCCATAAACAGTAGAACATTCGTGGGCGTTTGTATGTTCTAGAAAAATGGCTGCTCGTTACGACCCTTATAGTTTACTGATACAGCACCCCAAATTGAACTAATACAAGATTTGTGACCCCCTAAATCCAAGAAAGCATGTTTTTAGGAAAAAGTGTAGGTCTTCATGTGAACAGTATAACGCCAGATCGAAATGATGAATTCTCCAACTCAACTGTCCTCTACATGGAGATACTTTCAAGTTACCATGCAAGATGGCTCCACGGTAACATGTGAGATTCGCATTTGATTCAAATCCCATAGACTGACAGGTCAGACTGATTTTTCTCGTGGTCTCCTTCAATCGCTAAGGTAAAATCGGATTGTATATTTCATACCACAACCACAGTTCCATTTAAGTCTAAAACAGTACTATAAAAGAAAAGGAGATGGTAATAGTGAATGCTGTGCCATCTATCCACAGATGTGCAAGCACATAGGATAGATGCCACGCTAATGCCATCTGTTCTTTGCACAGTTAACTTATAAACATGAATAACAATGCTCCATTTGACAAAAGCATGTGTTCTCTATAACTCACAAATAACAAGGAATACCTCCGAAATGCTTCATTCCACATAAGAATGCATTTTGACGTAACCGGTATGTTTTAACGATATCTACATTTTCCGTACAGTAAGATTTGGTCTATGTATTACAGCTTATCAGTTATGCAAAAGCAATCAAGAGTAAACAGGACTACAGCAAAAAAGTTCAAAATACACATTTCGTTTGCGATAAACGACTTAAATTTGTTAATAATAGATCCATTATTTAGATGGTGTATTTAGAACCATTTTTATCTTTTACTGTTATTTAGTGCAGTGCAATACTCAATTACTTGTTTGTTAAGCCAATGTTTTACCTAAAATAAAGTAAAAAAAAAAGCGTATGTTAAACGTATGACATTTTAATCAAAATCGTTAGAACCATTTTTGAGAAAGTGGAAGTTATCGAAATTTTTTCCACGTAAAGGGTAGTTTAGGTTGGAGGATTCTTTTCAAGAATTTTCGAGTCGCATCCTTCAAAGCTATTAAACTTAAATACCAAGTTTAGTTTTTAGCCGACTTTTCGTTTTTGAGTAATGCTGTTTACAAACACATACATACCTACACACACAGGCACACACGCGCGCGCGCGCGCGCACGCGCGGTCTTTTTCTTCGTATTTTTCTTTTATTCAGAGGGCCTCAAAACATATTTCCGGTGAAATCTTGACATCTAATTTTGGGGTTGAATGCAATACTTTTCTCAAAATTTTCACGAAATTTCAATGGTAGCATTACATCGAAGTGTCCAAATGAACTATTACAAATGTTATTTATATTAATTTGTATTTAATAAGCTCTAATTCTGATTTTCCCAGCGTTTGAAATCTCTTGTACCCAAAGTTTTCCTCTCCACTGAACAAATACATGGAAAATGAAATCTTGTAATTATTTTAATCACTTAAAAGGTTGTATGTGCAGAAAACCGATACAAATGTTATCTTGAAATCCAACACAAAGCAGTTCATCCAGTAAACAAAACAAAAATAGGTGGCGTCTATTAGACACGCGAGTAAATATTGATATTAAAGTAATTAGCTGGAGTTAGTGAGCGGACATGCGCGATGGCATCTTTGAACCCCACGATATATCGCTATTAACATGCTACAGTGGCCTTATATCTGTTCCCTTTGAAAATAACTTTCAATTGAAATCATGCAAACAGACAACCACTGCAAAATGTTCAAGTAAGATATAAACCTGGTAATAATGCCGCATTTAGCAAACATTCATTGATTAATTACTGATTACTGGGGATGGGCATTAGACAAACTCTTCAAGAGAGGATCAGTTATTTGTTCTACTCTACAGGCTGCCTCCTTTTGGCTGTTCGACTAAAGAAATGAAAACATTTGCCGGCTAGAGTCGAACTTGATTCCCCATCTCAGTGTTGAACACAATCCAGGTCAAGCTCAGGGCTCAGGTGCCATTGCTAAAAACTGCTCTTAAGAAATTGGCGAAGTGGGAAATATGAAAACAAGTTCGTGCATCAATTTCCCCAGCAAGAAATTGAAGACGCGAACGTAGAATTTTAAGCAATAATTTTTTCCGGCAATTTTGAATAATTTCGACAGATCGGGTAAACATGTCGATAATGACAAACGCTTTTCAATTTTCTTTTTAACTGCGCGCAGCAAGCACCTGCTTCCAAGACCGAATAAATAAAGAATCTGAATGTGCAGGTCCTGTTGTGTTTTGAGTTATTACTACAACCCTCTGTGGGCTTTAAGTATTACAAGTGGAGGGAAATATTATAATTTGCATTTTCAGCTGCTAGTCCTGTTAAGCCTCTTAGGATTAAAGACGAAATGAATAAAACATCAACAAAATTGAGTGTTTCTTTTTTCTTTCAAATAAACGCTTGTTGCAGCTTATGGAGTAAACACTTGAATTTTTAGATGGAATACAATACCGAAATTTCGCCAGAAATACATGTGTCTGTGAAGCGCGCAACTCTAAGTAGGCGGTTAATTACCAAATTTGGTGTTTAAGTTTACGTCTTCCTAGGACCCATTTCCAAATTGCACCTTACATGGAAGATTATTTGAAATGGATATTTTCTCTTACTTAAATTATACCTTGTTGTGTGTTATGTTTGAATTAAAGCTAATGAAAACAGAAACGGTGTTATTGGCTTTCACAATGGCAAGTTTAAAATATCTTCGAGTCAAATATATACTATAGCGCATCTCATCCTTAGAAGACAGTACACGTTAAATGGAGCGCAGTGTTGCAACATGTACTAGTTGCGAATCTTTCTCCGCGCGCGACCCCGAGGTGGACGGAGTCCTGCACTTAGTCCTTCAATTGCTGCTTGATGGGCACTTTTAACTTCCCCCTGGTCCCTAAACTTTTTATGTATTTTAGATATTTATGTCGCCATCTCATGGTATCGTCTCTTTCTATTAATATGCACTTGTTACCTCTTCTTTCATATTCGAACCCCAAATCATGTAAGAACCGACTAAGAGTGGCCCTTGAAAAATTTGGTAGGGTCTCACCACTGTTGACCCGTGATAAAATTATATTCACCTAGGGTGGAATATTTTCAAACTGTAAAGAATGAACAATTCGCCGCACTATTCCATCATATTGCGTTAACCTAGCGTTTTTTATTTTCCCGCTCTTTTTGCTTTCTTTTTCGATGGCGTTCTTAGAGGTCCTTTCATTACTTCCTTATTAATCCTATACACTACTGTTTCTGAACACCCGATAGCCTTAGCTGTTTCTTTTACTGCCTTACTTACACGCATTTTACTTGAAAAATAATCTAACACCTTCATCATTATTTGGCGTTCCTTACTTCTTAATTTACCAACATATCGTCTCTTCCCAGCTTCCCCCTCCACAACTACAAATATTTACACAAATATTAAACAAATAACGCAATAACAGCTCACAGATTCCACACAGTTACACACATGACTTCTTTCGAACCAATGCTAGTGCTGCTCCTTATACTATCTTCTGTGTCAGGCCTGGCGCGAGAATACGCTGAATAGATGAATACCTTTTGTTTGCCTTACTGGATAAAAGAAAGAGGTTACAGCCTTTCGGTTTATTTTAAAAACTTTCTCCAACCCTCCTCAACATTTGTTCTCGCTGGTTCCCTGATGTAAACTCAATAACAAAAAAGTTTCAACTGCCTAACTTTTGCAGTGCACAGATATAGAATTTTCCGAAAACATTTAATTTAAAAAATTATAACACTTAACTGAGTAAACATAGAGAATTCAAAGTAGGCAGGTAGTAGCACTATAGTTTACTCTACCTAAGAACAAAATATAGACGCATTCTAGCAGTTAGCCCATGATGAGTATAGAAACAGCACATATCGGACTTCTATTGAAAAAAACGTTTTATGAAGAAATATGGGGCTATAGAAATGTATAATGACTCTAAAAGGATATAACCTGATATAGAAAAAAATTCTGTGTAGGATAACGTGTTCAAACCTGAAATTTATAACAACTGAATATTTATACCATGCTATTAGGAACCTGGCAACAGCGCGAGGGTAGAAAAGGACGAGGCTAATGGCAACTTGTATGCGCTAGATAGAGACAGATATATCCCATTTAACTCCATACTGTCATCTAAGAGTGGGAAAAGGTGTAGAAACAGTTAAAAAAAGAGGGAATTGAGAAAGTCATGTGAATGTTTCTTGTGTGTTTTCGTCGGAGCTATATGCATTTAACTATTATTTCTGAAGCGTTCAGAGAAGCCCTTTGTGATGTAACTTAACCTTCTGTTGAAGCTTATGGTAAATGACTTTGTTAGCTTACGGCACAAGTAAATAATTAATTGAGACATATTGGCGAACTTTGGTGTTTAGAGAATATTGCTTCCCTTGTGTTTAATTCGCCTGCCGTACGCTTTGATATGCTTTAATGTGAAAAAGAAGGGGTTAAAATTTTAACTGTTAGCGGCTGGCCGGGTCGGGGCGGGCCGGGGCGGGTGGGGCGCTTTGTAATATTTTCGCTGAGCTCAGCTACCTCCCATTACATTCAATTTTCAGCATATCAATTGTTAATAGCGGTATATATACTTACATTTTGGTTCTGTATCCCCCGAGCCAGGCCAGCTCATTTGCGAATCTTCTTACAATGGCCTCCGTGTTCGTAAAAGTGAAACAAAAACATTCCGGGCTGCGAAAGTGGAGAAATGTAGAATGGGAATTAGAACGGAAAGTCTGAAATCCTCTCTTTTTAAGCCTGTTTATCTTTTGGAGTGCATCCATTATAAAAACTGTTTAAAGCTGACAAGGTTCCGGTAGTAGGTATGCGAAACCCTGCAACCGTCGAGGGAAATCACCAGCAGAGAAACGACATCCATTTTCCACGTTTTATTGCGTTATACTTCAACGCTTTCATTCTTTTCTCCTGACCTTTCATTGACTGTACGACAAACAAAGGTTCATGAACGCGATAAAATATCCATGGCCGGGTTAACCGGAGTTTATCGTCCTAACAATATTCTTTCCAGAGATGATCGCTGGATGTTCATTTCGAAATTTATGTTCCGCGGAAAATTGGTCGCTAAAGTATCGGAAAATCGGATTCCGTACGTTGTGCTGCGAGAAGCATAGCGTGAGACGACGATGTACACAATATCGATCGAGTCTCAGTAATCGACCACATTTATCGCTGTGTTGGTGTTTATGTGCATGCTTCATACGTTCCAGAAGCTAATTAGCTTTCGTTTCACTTACACGGCTTTTAAAAACACCACTACACTCTGACGTATGGGCTATTTCGTGTCAAATCGTCCGTGCTATAAGCAAAATAGAAGTTGTCATTGTTTTTACATACACAGTGTTTTCTACTCCGTGTTTTAAATCTATTTACACAAAACTATTGAACATTCAAATACTATTATACGTTACATTCACATACTATTCTCTACACATCATTAGATATTTAAAAAATCTGATGTGCTGCACTCACATGACTTTCTCTTGCCTATTTCCGTGCATGTGCAACGTGAATATGCAAATACAGTAGGCTTTGAGCGATAGTCAAATGTTTTAAAGCTTTGAGATTCCGTTCTCTTTGCACACTTAACATATAAAATATGAACATCGATGTTCCATTTCACGAAAGTTTTAGGCTTTCCGAAACTCACACACATAGCAAGGAATATCTCCGAAATGGTTCACCCTACAAAAACATTTATTCAGACATAAATTGTGTATTTAACAAGATCTAAATTTCTTGTATAGTATGATTTGGTCTATCTGTAACAGTTTACCAGTTATGCAAAAGTCGTCCAGAGTAAATACGACTACAGGGGCTATAGCCAGAAAATTCAAGATATACATTTCATTTGGCATAAAAATATCTTAAACATATGAAATTTTAATCAAAATCGTTGGACCATTTTCAGGAAAATCAAAATTTTCCATGTAAAGGGTATTTTAGGGTGGGGCTATTTTCTTTAAAATCTTGGTGTCGCATCCCTGAAATACATTAAACTTAAATACCAACTTTGGTTTTTAACCTACATTTTTTTGAGTTATGGTGTCCACAGACTGACACACACACACACACGCGCGCTCATGGACCTTTTTCTAAAAATAACTTTCTTGGATTCAGAGGGTCTCAAAACATATATTCCCGGTGAAATCGTGACAATACTTCATTCTACTTACAGTAGAGAAAGTAAAATGAATAGCGATGTTCCATTTGATAGAAGTGTAAGTTCTCCAAAACTTACACAAATAACAAGGAATATCTCTGAAACGGGTCACTCTGCAAACAATTTATTTAGACATAAATTGCGTGTTTTAGCAAGATCTACATTCTTTGTATAGTATGATTTGGTGTATCTTTTACGGTTTACCAGTTATGCAAAATCATTCAGAGTAAATAGGACTTCATGGGATATAGCTAGAAAATTCAAAATATGTATTTCATTTGTCATAAAAATATCTCAAACATTTTAACATTTTAATCAAAATCGTTAGTTATTTTCAACAAAATTAAAAATTTCCAAGCATTTTCAATGTAAACGGTAGTTTAGATAGACGCAATTTTCCTCAAAATCTTCGTGTAGCATTCTTGAAATACATTAAACTTAAATACCAACTTTGGTTTTTACCGACTTCTCGTTTTTTACTTATGCTGTCCACAAAGTGACAGACATACAGAGACACAAATACACGCACGTTTTTCCAAAAATGCTTTTTTAGATTCAGGGGGCCGCAAAACATATATTTCCAGTGAAATATCGATATCGGATTTTTGGGTGGAATACGTAGATAGTAGATAAAGCAATAAACATGCATTTAAACATTTTTACTCATATTTACAATCGTTTTAAAAATTTTATTGACATTTCATACCTTTGAGAAATTAGAATAAGAAGTGACTCGTATATTTTGAATTTTCAGTTAATAGACCGGGAAGTTTTTGAAATTTATGTTTATCTTTTTATAAATATACAAGTGAAACCATACAAGATGAATAAGATCTAAATTTCGATGGCTCAAAAATTCTAGTGTCCTTGGTAATTTTTAAAATATTAAAATTCGTTCCTTTTTCTGAATTCATACAGAGTACATACTAGAAAATCAAATATTTTATTAGCAGGGTGACAACCTTGGAATTTTGTGACAAGTAACCGTATTTCTTGCGTGGTTTAACAGAAGGCAGCGGTTGTCACTATCACGCATGCGCGTCGCACTGTTTGAGTTTAGTAATGTGAAGGACAAAAGCCGGTTGACACTAGAACAGAAAGTGAAGACTATTGTTTTACGGGGAAACGAAGAGCGTAGCCGGGTTTCAGCTACGTTTCTTTACAACTATTTTTGTTTCATAATCGGCTCCTTTCCTATAAAGTCATTAGCAGAGCCCGGAAGTTTAGGCACTATAAATTATTAAAATAGGCAGGCAAAAAGGCACTACAAATAGCTAAAATATTCAGACAAAGGGGCATTACAAGTAGCTAAAATAGGCAGGAAAAAAGGCATTATAAATACTAAAACAGGCAATAAAAGGCAATTGGAAAACCCCATTTATTTAATAGATTACATATTCAATAACTCGATTGTTATATTTTAAAGAACTTCAAACTTTTAAACAAAATGTTGTAATTGACACAAAAATGAAATATTTTCTAAAAAGGACTGTGTATTGCAATCCTTTATTCGTTGCATATGACAACCTAATGCCTTTATAAGTTCTTTGGGGTTATGTTGGATATCCTGTCAGATAACATTTTTCATGTACCAATAACATCGACAGAGGTTATCGGATCAAATCTAAAACATAGCATCATTTCAACTGCAACAATTGTCACTTTGTAGAAATTTTTAAATGTTTCTAAGTTTATCCAGATAAATAATGAAGTAAAGGCAACAAAACGCTTTTATTTCGTAAAATAGGCACTTAAATTTAAAAAGGCAACATAAAACTGTGGCATTTTAGTCACAAAGGTATAATTCGTACAGATTCACTTTCAAATTGAAGATAGGTTTGACACATTTAAAAAGTTAGCAGACTCGCTATTCTGTTTAACAACTTTCTTTCGTTCTTTCGTTCTTTCTTTCTTTCCTTCCTTCCATCTTTCCTTCCTTCCTTTTTTCCTTCCTTCGTTCCTCTCTGTCTTTCTCTCTGTCTTTCTCTCGTACTTTCTCTCGGTCTTCCTCTCGGTCTTCCTCTCGGTCTTCCTCTCGGTCTTCCTCTCTGTCTTCCTCTCTGTCTTCCTCTCTGTCTTCCTCTCGGTCTTCCTCTCTGTCTTCCTCTCTGTCTTCCTCTCGGTCTTCCTCTCGGTCTTCCTCTCGGTCTTCCTCACGGTCTTCCTCTCGGTCTTCCTCTCGGTCTTCCTCTCGGTCTTCCTCTCGGTCTTCCTCTCGGTCTTCCTCTCGGTCTTCCTCTCGGTCTTCCTCTCGGTCTTCCTCTCGGTCTTCCTCTCGGTCTTTCTCTCTGTCTTTCTCTCGTACTTTCTCTCGGTCTTTCTCTCGTTCTTACTCTCTTTTTCTGTCTTTCTGTCTTTTTCTGTCTCTCTCTTTTTCTGTTTTTCTCTCTTTTTCTGTCTTTCTCTCTTTTTCTGTATTTCTCTCTTTTTCTCTCTTTTTCTATTTTTCTCTATCTTTTTCTCTGTCTTTCTTTCTTTTTCTGTGTCTTTCTCTCTTTCTCTCTGTCTTTCTCTGTTTTTCTCTTTTTCTCTTTCTTTCTGTCTTTCTCTCTTTTGTTCTCCCTCTTTCTTTCTTTTTTCGTAAGCGCATGCTTAATTTAATTTGATTTACAGGAAACATTTGTGTCGCGTTGTAATTTTTCGTTTAAGTAATGTTTAAACCTTTTGTTTCAAGTTTGTTTAGCTATTATTTATATTTGCATGATTTAAACAGTATGAACAGACTGAGAACTTCATTTTCACTAAGATGAGATGGTTCAAGCATAACTAGCTGCTTAGAAACAAGTAAACAATTTACAAGCACTTGAAGGAACTACATGCAACTGAATTATTATGGGCGGCAGTTTACCCATGTCCAGGTTTGAACTCGATTTCTGGGGTTAATTAGGTCCACAGTCAGTCGTCATAACCGTACGGCCAAAGCACAAGTTTTAGAACTGTCCTGTATTTCTGTAGCTGCTCGCCACAACCTGTTATCCACTGCATTGGCGTCCAACATTTACTACATTTTGCATCGGTTTACTCTATCAAAGACTTTCTCAAAGTCAACAAACGCCATGTGCGTTTGTTTATTAAATTCCCTATGTTATTCAGTCAACTGTTTAATAATAAAGATGTAATCTGTAGAGGATCTACCTCTTCTAAATCCGTCTTGTTCTCCCAACAAAAGACATTCAGCTATATTTTGCAATCTGCAAAATCATGCATTTATCACGATTAATATAAAGTGTATACATAGAGAAACAAACTCTTAAAGGAACATTTTGTAGCATATGCTTTAAATTTGAATGGCGTGGTTTTAACAGAAAATGTGTAATTAAGCTGATACATAATAGGGTTTGTGTACTCCAACTTCAAAGACTCCCTCTTTTACCTTCATGATATTGTCACCCACGAGGTAGGCATCCTTAGAAACGCCTCTCTATGTACCTTACTTTTACAAGTCTGAACGAGCACAAGAGTAAAAGCATCACAGCTCAAGGGAAGTTATGAAACTGAATGGCTGCTCTTTGTCTTCAATTAATTAAAGTTTAGTAAAACTAGATGTAGGTAAGGGAAATCATTTTCTATTAGACAAGACAAAGTCATGATATTATTGTATTATTATCGATCTTTGGCATGGGTGAAAACTTTTAAAACAGACGACTCAAGTTGGTGAAAGTCACGCAGTCACCTCTTTATCCTGATGATTTTAGTCAGGACACTAGGACAGTCATGGTATTATTTTATTGTCTTTGGTCCTTGACGTGCGTGCAGATTTTCTACCATTTCTCTGCCATTTAAAGATATTCCGCAAAATGTGTGATTTCAAATTTAAAAAAAAAAAATGTTTTCTAGGGAAGAAGCACAGGAGCAAGTGATGAAAAGATCAGTAGGTTAAAGGCCACAGGCAGGCAAACCACATGGTCACGCCGTAGTTGAACAAAATGAAAGGAAATAAAGGAAAAAATATCATGGGAATAGGCAAATCCACGAGAAACTTAAAATTGTAGTGGGCAGGTAAAGGGAATTGAACCCGCGACCTCCTGAATGCAAGCCTTACACTTTACCGCCAAATTACCTCGCACACGAAGTTCTGATGTTGAACAGCATTTAATATTTGATTGTAAAGAGCAATATTAAAAAATAATGTGCAGCATTTCAATGTTTAAAACACTCAAATTTTCACCTTGCGGAGTACTTACCAAATGACTCAATTTTTATTTTCAAACTTACATTTCATTAGAATTAAGTTGAATGAGTGAATGATAAACTTTCAGATAAATTGCTAGAAATTGACAATTTGAAATTAACCATTGTTTGGCAACCTATTCACCACTACAGACTACATCCAACCTCGGAGAGGAGCATTGAATTATTTAAAGAAAAATGGACATCATTTGTGGCACCCTATGTACTCAGTTGCCAGAGAATGAACAGTTGAAAAAGCGATTTCGGCATTTTCCTTCTCTTGTTCCATTTACGCCTACAAAACCTGCTCACGCAATCCGCACATCGCGCGTGTTTGAGAAGTTGCCGCAGGATGGCGGGGTTAGTCACAAAAGTTTCTCTCGGGAGCTGCAGTGAGATGGAAAAAACCTCAGACGACTTTCTGTAGCCACTTACTCATAAAATACATTATTTTTCTTTCCTCTCACTGTTAATCATCACAAACCTTCTTCATATATAGCTTCTATAGCCTGTTTGATGCAAGTATACAGTTACATGCAGGAGATAGAGACGCTGTTCAACTGTTTAAACTGATCAATGCTGCATGTTCTATTAACTTCTTTATTACATCACAACGAAGAGGGAATTATAGTTTCTCTGCACCATTTTCAAATATATCAAACGTAAACATGGCTAAGTTTCCAATTAAAATTGTTAGCGCTATTATTTAGAAAGGAAAAGCAACTAAGATTGAAATGCAAAAACGTCCATATGAAATGCTTGCTTATTTGCGGCAATATATTAACCCTCCGTTGGTCGCTAGGGGCCAGTGAGATCCTTAGGTTTATTTAAACCTTACAGTTTTTGTACGAAGGCACCTACGTAATTGACTGCCTGGGACATCTAACATCACTTCTTACTCGACTGTTAATTGAAACGACAACCTTACCTGCTTAGTTCTCTGGTTGTAAGAATGAATAATCAGCAGTTATGTGCTGTTGAGGCCAGCAGGCCCTGCGCGCCTGCTCTCGTTGCTCTGAAGATGGAGCACCGGTGAAATGAGATGGCGGGGGAAACCGGAGAACCCGGAGGAAACCCGTCCCAGCGCCACGAATCCCACATGCGGTTACCTGGATCGAACCCGGGCCGCTTTGATGAGAAGCGAATGGTCTAACCACTCAGCTACGGCGCGATCGCAAAACAAAGAGAAGCGCAAAACATGCATGTGGTAAATGCAACACTCCCCTCTGTCGCAACAAACAAATTCTGTGTACTGTATGCATGCAATGTGTTATCTGGTCTATGCAGTAAAATAATGCTCATAAGTAACTATGTATATTTAGTATAAATTAACTGAGCATAGGAAAAAATAAAAAGGAAAAGAAAAAAATAAATTCAGGCATATAACCATAAAAACATAGCAAGGTCCTAATCGATTAACCGTGTTATTCCAAACCGCACGCCCAACTGAAGGTTAAGAGATATATTGAATGATCTCATAATTTTCCTCCGACAGAATATTCATATTTAAAGTAATTGGGAAGAGTAGAATACTCAAAATGCTTCGCTTTAAGCTTAAGAGGTTTACTAGTCCTAGCGAGAAATCTTGTGTACCGTTTATTGTTTAAGTAGTATTTAAGATCGCTAAGTGATAAGGGATTATGGACACTTGTTGCTTTCAACTCAAAGCTTTATCAGTCACACTTTGGAAGTATCATGGTCGGCGACGCAACCATTTTTAACCCGAATTAGCATCCTTAAGTCACACATTGATAAAACAGTTTGAAGCAACAGTACCTCACTCCCACAAGTTCTTTAATTCAGTCCCTTGTCGCCGATAGAGCATTGAGATTTCTGTCCCTGGGTATGCGTGGTATGTATTTGAAAAGGGTGCCGCTAATTATCGTTTAATAAATGTGATTGAAGTGATTCCACTTGAGCTGATACCTTTTAATTTCTCCCACGACCTTTTTTACTTTCTCTACTGGCAAGTAGGGGAAGTATTCTATCCCACCCAAAAATTCAATGTCAAGATTTCACCGCAAATACATGTTTTGAGACCCCTGAATCCAAAAAAAGCATTTTTAGAAAAAGGTCCGTGTGTGTGTGTGTGTGTGTGTGTGTGTGTGTCTGTGTGTCTGTGGACATAGTAACTCAAAAGCGAAAAGTAGGATAAAAACCAAAGTTAGTATTTAAGTTTAATGTCTTTCAAGAATGCGACACGAAGATTTTGAAGAAAATTTCTCCACCCTAAACTACCTTTACACGGACAATTTTTCGAAAATTTTTATTTTCTTGAAAATTACTAACGATTTTGATTGAAATGTTATATGTTTAAGCTATTTTTATGTCAAATGAAATGTATATCTTGAATTTTCTGGCTATAGCCCCTGTAGTCGTATTTACTCTGGACGACTTTTGCATAGCTGGTAAACCGTTAGAGATAGACCAAATCATACTATACTAAAAATATAGATCTTGCTAAAATTCACAATTCATGTCGAAATAGATTTTCTTCTAAGGTGAACCATTTCGGAGATATTCCTTGTTGTGTGTGCGAGTTTCGGAAAACTTAAAACTTTCGCGAAATGTAACATCGTTCATTTTTATATGTTAAGAGTGCAAAGAGAACGGAATCTCGACGCTTTAAAAGATTTGACTATCGCACAAAGCCTACTGTATTCCGATATTCCCCTTGCACCTACAAGGAATTAAGCAATAATTTCTGCAAATGTTTATCTCATCTAACACGAAAAATATGTAGGAATAAGGAATAAGAATTTGTAAGAATGGTTAGTACAAGGGTAGAGAAAGTCATCAGATTTTTAAATTTATTTTTGTTACGCCACTAAAAAGGTCCCTCGTGACAAAAGAGATATTAAAATTTGACGCTATGTTCAAAATACATTCCAGTTTTTGAAATTGCTTAAATTTCTGGTAAGGTTTATAAAGCTATTAAAGTTGCAAATGTTTTTCTTCCCTAAAATTTACAGTAATTGTATTTGAAAATTAAAAATATACCTTTCGACACAGGTTTGTTCCCCGATTTTCATGGAACTTCATTCGTACATATCTTTAAACAGCGTTGGTGTATAGACTGGTCCAAAAGGCACAGTGCTGCAGTGAGTAACACAACAGCCAGAACTGCCATTTCCTGCTTTGTGCTCAAGGAGGTAAACACACGAAATTCAACATAGCATGAAGCACAATACTTCTTTATGCAGGTGAATGTTTTGCCAACATAAACTAAGGGTCGTGTGCGTGCGGATAAAGCCTGCTTGACCTGAAGAGGCACGTGAGCAAGGGTCAGCAAGCTTGACGTAAAGTGAAATCCGTTTTCATTGTTGCGCCGGCCGGTCCCTCAGGGGGAAGACGCGAGATTTACAGAAGAGGCTGCTGCCTTGCTGACGAAGGCACGTCCGAGGCGACAATCTCTGGATTCAGCGAGCTGGGAAATTACAACAGCACTGCGGCGAGGCAAGGCGAGCGTCCTGCGCATGCGCAACTGTTCGCTTTTCTACTAATGTTTGTTCTTAAATGCGTCTGAGAAAAATAAAATCCTTGATGCGTAACATTCCTAAAAATACATTACATTGAAAGTACTTACACTATTTTGTTTTTTTTTTTCACATGGGGTGTGGCGACTTCTCTTGAAAACCTTATTGCCATGGCAACCATATTTGAGCTTTTCAATCATACACACTAAAGAACTGGTGCAAGGAATATATCGGATAGAAGGGAACTTACTACATTTCTTCTAATATGTGCTTCATAGGAGCATTACAAACCTAAAATCACACGGATTCGAAATAATTAATCATTTAGAATAATTAAAGGAATATTCCGACCAGCTTTCTCAGACGTTAAGTACCTCGGCAACGTTGCGCTGAGGTTGGTCAGTAATCTGAACCGGCTTCTGGATGTAAACAATCCGTCACTTGCTAATCGACGCAGGGTTGTATAATGGTTTGGGAGATTACGAGTGCAACTGGCACTCCGATTGGCCAACACTCGCACAGTAAAAAGGGAAGGACACAGCATATTTGTTTACGCTCACGAGACACGCCGCTGTTGTGTTTGTTTATGTCAGGCGCGGCTCCTCAGGGTAGGCAGGGTAGGCATTGCCTACCCTATCGTAATACATCAACAAATAATGTTTAACTATGATTCTGCATTTTATCATTTGAACCGTCATTTTCCCCTAAATTGCAGTTCAAGAAAAGTTTTCTCGGTTATAATGACCAGCGCATGATCAAATCCTTTAATCTCAATTCCGATTCATCAAAACTGCGCTGCGTTTGAAATGCGCGGCAGAAATGATACGCATGGAACCTGGGTAGTGGAGAGCAGGCTAGCTTAACCTCTGCCTGCCCGGCCCCATTTCCTCAGTACGAGGCCCTTGAACAGGGATAAGGAAACATTCGGTCTGTATATGCACTCCGAGCATGCGTAGACGCGTCTGCCAGCAGTCCGAACACTTGCCTGCCCAAATCCGAATTTATGCGACATTTTCCGAACAGCCATACTCCACGAACGAAGATCTCAGAGATCTGAATCTGTCGTTATCTCTGTGTAATACCAGTATGACCGACTTAATTAGTGAACTATTTCAAATTTCGCTTTCGCGGCGCACTGACAACGAAAAGAGGAGTGTTTTAGCTATTTAACACAAACCTGCAGTCAGACAATTTTTCAATTTCTTAATCTATTTTAGTCATGGGCGTCGCGAAACGGTGGCAAGGGGGGCCACGGTCCCCCCTTGGAAGTTGGTGAACTTAATGTGCAGTCAGTTACTGACTTTTAAACTATTATTTTAATTTTGATGTAAAGAACAATTTTTGTTTAGCACAAATTAATACGGTTGTCTGCAACAAATACTATAAATTTTGACAGTAAAATAATGATTTAATATTATATGATTGCAAATTTCCAACATGTGCCCCCCCCCACCCTGGAAAAAAGTCTGCCGACACTCGTGATTTTAGTTTTGGCAGTAATTCGTTCGTAAGTCACACTCATTCACTCTGCTCTTATTAAACAACCAAACAATATATTGTTTGCATTATCTGCAATGACTTTGCCCGCTATATTTCGGATAAACGGGGTTTATTAATTATTATTATTATTATTATTATTATTATTATTATTATTATTATTATTATTATTATTATTATTACTATTATTATTACTATTATTATTACTATTATTATTACTATTATTATTACTATTATTATTACTGTTATTGTTATTGTTATTGTTATTGTTGTTGTTGTTGTTGTTATTATTATTATTGTTGTTGTTGTTGTTTGTTACTGTTACACTTTGCCTACCCTAAAATTTTGACTGCGAGCCGCCACTGGTTTATGTACTAAGCTAGTGAAAGTGACACCCACATAACCTACAGCGTTGTCAGCTTCTCTGTCTCTTGTTTTCGACAAAATTAAAATATCTCCGTAGGAAATGGTCAGAGACAAAAACGCAAGATACAAAATGTGTTCCAAATACCGACTGGTTTAAATTAATGTAATGACTTCCCTTCCAATAATTACTACATACTTGAATAATGGATCTTTAAATTTACTTGGGCCTTTATGCCAGTCAATCACCCACTACTTTGAGGCGCGTTTATCAGCAGTTTCTCTGGCAGAGGACTAGCGAAAGATTAGTGGAAAGGGTGGATGTCAAAAATTTCCAAATCACTTCAGTGAAATGGGGCTTGTATTACAGATTTTTCTTTCTCTGTCACGTGCAAAATCTATGAAAAATCTTTTAAAATGTGGATGTTTTGAATATCAGTTGAAGGATTTCTCTTAAAATAGCATGTTTATGATATTTTCATGACAAATCAAATGTACATATTGAATTTTCTTGGAATAGTCTCTGAAATGTTCATCCTTTTGGATCAATTTTGCAGAACTGATAAACCGTAAAAGGTAGACAGTATATCTGTAAAGAGCACGTAGATTTTATTAAAGTACACAAGTTTTGTCAAATAATTGTTTTAGCCATTTAACAATTTCAGATATTCCTTGCCATTCTTATGATTTTTCGTACAGGCTTCTTAAATAGGAATTCGTTATTCTGGGTCTCTCTCTCTCTCCCTCGCTCCCTCTGACACCCTCTCTCTCCTGGCCATGCAAAGAGATTTGGTTATAGATTACAAATATTTATCTCAGTTAAACTGAAGTAGTTCGGGGAATAAGCTTTTGTAAGAATATTTGGTTGTTACATCTGAATACAACAGATATCTTTTACAAAAGATGCATTACTTTCCCTGCTTTACATATGAAGAAATTGAAGTAAATTAAGAAGCTTTCAGTATATAACAATCCTTCATTTAGACTAATTGAATGGAAGTTGATGAACGGAGCAGAGAATGTTATAATTTCGTGAATGTTGGATTTAAATGAGAAAGCATTAAGAGGAAATGAGGTTCTGATTTAACCCGTCTTTGAGAAGCAGAACGCAGTTATCTCTTTGTAGTGGCGAATGCTGCAGACAGAGGAACAAAAGCCTACAGTGGTCATTTGATAAAAGCATGCCTTCTATTCAAGAGCTGGGCCCATGTTTCACCTCGACAGTTGGCGTGATATTCCCCCATTTGCTCCTGCAGAGGGTGCGAAAGAATATCAGGGAATTCCTCTTCAGAATTTAACCTTTCCCCACCCTCACTTCAGCTTGCCACGTAATTCTTTCTTACGTGGCATTCCTTCTTTATCGCACTTCTAGACTGAGATGTTGCAGGGAATGAGAGCGATATGTCTCACACAGATCACCTAACGTTGTGTTCCACCTTTCTATTTAAAGCACCGAGGAAAAACCTTGCTTTAAGATCTGCAGTAGATTTTGGGTCGCTTGCAAAATCGATGTTTACTCAACGTCTTTGCGCTGTTGTCGTATAATATACTGTAAGAAAATAACAATTCGAAGAATCCCACTTCTGACACCAGTGTGACAAAGACGACACAATCAACCCTGTTACTTTTCTATTACTTTATTGTCTTCTAAAGTTTTACCACACTTCCCATCGTTAACAGTCTAGTATTTTGGACCGTCAAAACTCAAAACTGTTCTTCTGGGACAGAAATTACCCGTCATTTGACCCAAAACAAGGATGACTAGTAATACAGATTATGTATATGCTTGTGATGTAAGTAAACAAAAAGTGTTACGGTAATTTACATAATTCTAGGTAGTAACCTGTAAATATTTTTAACGCTTAGATTAAGAATTGGCATCACTAGAGTATTTTCTATTTTGTGTTATGTTAATATCAAGTAACGTTAATAAAATTGCCCAGAACTAAGAGTTTTGGAAGCTATAAGTCACTTCTAGAAGTGAGAGGTTTTATGATAGCATCCGGCGGCAAGCCTATGGTTCAAAGGCTGTAGGGAAAATCTTCTTTGTGCCTTTCTTAGACAATTGACGTGACGAGAAAGAGCGAGACAGAGAATCTCCACGTATATTATGGGGAGGTACCAATTTCACGCCAAAAATTAGTAAGTGGGAATTTGGCTCACAGAATAGAGACGAAAATGTTGGCATCTAATCCAAAAGTTCTTTCGCGGCGTGTGTTAGCCGACCAATGAGAGAGAATCCATCAGGTTGGGAAGGCATAATCGTTTAGATAGAGGCGTGGAGGTGAAATCTGGAATTTTGCACGTCAGAATCGCAGTGCAAGTACGCACCGAGGTCATTTGGGAACAGCGCCGAATACGCGTGCTTACGTCACAGGAAAGAAACCTATAAGAGACTTAAGCAGTCAATCTCGACAGACGTGGGAACTTCGCGTGAGGTGTGAGCTGCAAAGTGATAATCATTTTATATAGAGTCGAAAGGTTTAATTGCTCTGTCTGTATAAAACACAAGAATATATTATTTCTGGATCCCACAACCGCCCATGAGATCGAAAA
This sequence comes from Tenodera sinensis, assembly GCA_030765045.1. Taxonomy (NCBI): domain Eukaryota; kingdom Metazoa; phylum Arthropoda; class Insecta; order Mantodea; family Mantidae; genus Tenodera; species Tenodera sinensis. The sequence goes on along the minus strand of CM060961.1, from coordinate 35,441,631 downwards.
TTCCTTTACGGAGGAATGATTCCTCAGCTCGTTTAACTTCCAGAAAACCCAGATAGCGGGACCGGTATAAACGAAGTGGTGTAACACTTCTCATAACCTTGCTCTATCCTTTCAGTGTCTTTTTCACTTTATCTCTCGTACACTAAACTACGGGTTACAAACACTCGACGCTCGTTCATCCTCTTTCGACGCACGGATGTAATTTTCACGACGACACACAAACTGACACACTGACCGACTCATGTCTGTAACCTTAATTCTAAAACTAAACTTATTCTGTTCCTGTCTCGTATCCTTATATGGGGATGACGTCATACCGATATTTCTCGAAATTGGCACACAAGCACCGGAAACGACTCAGTTAGAAGTCTGGAAGGTGCTAGAAAAGTCCCTTTTGTTCTGCCGATTCCATTGTTACAGTCAGAGTTGCGCTAGGCTGACCTGGAGCGCCCTTTCTTTTTATTCTCGCCGGCCCGGCATATGGTGTCAAGCAGTTCGACTCCCGTCCGTCCATTATTGTACGCCCAGTTGTGGTTTTGTAAGTCATGTTGTCAGCACCTAAAGCAAGGCAACAACTGAACATCGCAGCCAGTTGAGCATCATAACCATGAAAAAGGTAAAACAATAGCATATATTTCTGTATAATCCATGATATATCTATGAATATTCAGCACTGTGTAAAATAATGTAAGATACACGGGATAAAATGTTCCTTTTAACCCTTGTATCATACATAACTATACATTTTATAAGCTAAATTGCTACACCGGCTGAAAATAACATTTACATTGTGCTATTTTACTTTATTCTAGCGTAAATGCACCTTCCAAGGCTGGCAACGTTATCGTAAATGTGATTAGAAGCAGAACAGCTGCTTCCTAAATCTGTGTTTCTCTGGAATTGTTTACTGGCGTTTCCTGCTAGGGACCATGAGCCTGCGAACAAACTCTGTGTTCCATGGGAAGGTTATTTGAGACAGGGAATTTTAAAATAGTACTATAATTCTTCTACTACTACCGCTGCCGCCTCCACCACTACCACTATTACTACTTATAGTAATAGTAATAGTAATAATAATAATCATAATCATAATAATATAAATAATAATAATTACAGTAGCGATAGGAATAGTTATAGCAGGAGGAGTAGGAGTAGGAGGAGGGGTAGGAGGAGTAGTAGGGGTAGTAGTAGGAGTAATAATAGTAATAATAATAAATAAATAAAATAATGAATACGTGTGTGTGTGTGTGCGTGCGCGTGCGACTTGGAGTCTGTCCGCTTGTGTGTGGGTGTGTCTGTTTTTGTTCAGAGTAACTCCCATTTTTCCGATTGGAATTCACATATTCCCAATCTTCAAAGATTTCTAGCTGCTATATTTTTGTAGAAATTAACAGTGACTGTAAATGAAAATCGCTTCAATTCGCACGCTCTAATCAACACTTAATAAACATAATATATTTTTACATCGATTGATGTGCTAATTATGGAAATATGCCAAAGATAAGTTGGTTTCTCTACTCGCACACAACATGTTGAGCCTGCAGCATTGCCGATACGTTACAAAGCATTAATCCTCTAATACATTGTTGTAACTGCAGCTTTTACAATCGAGTAGGCACAAGGATGACGTTAATCACAACTAAGCCTAGCAAGTTCACACGTGTTTTGTTATTACAAAGCACCGGCGGAGGCTGCAACGTTGTTACCCCCAAGGGCTCTCACTTTATTCTGAAAAAAAGCAAAAGAACTCGCCCTCTCAGTGTTTGTGTAACGCTGTGTTTGTTAAACACTATCGCTGTCTCTCTCTGTCTGCCCTCAAGGTGTTCTTCACAGCAGCGCTAGAAAGGCTAAATACCCCCCGCGGTTCAAAACGAGCTAGGTATCCTTCCTTGTCTTAGATATGCTGCATGCCTCTATTGTGCTCCCTCACTGAAAGAGGTTTTGAAGCACAGTAACTCTGAAACAGGATATAAAACTACTGAATAGTATATGCAGGTTGGAGTGAGAAGTATGACACATCCGTGAAATTTGGCCAAATTTTGTAACAAATTAAAACATTAATCTTAATAATAGTATAACTTTTAAGCTTTAAGAAAATGTGTTTTGCTCTGTTTGGCTCCATTTAGCAATAAATGTAAAAGTTGTGATAATACAACACATAGTACCTATGTATTATGTAATATCCATGTATATTAGATAAAACATGTAACAAATTGCCTATTCAGTGAATCCCACCCCTGACACCATATTACAAATGACAAAATAAGTCCAGTTACTTTTCTATCCCTTTATTTCCCTTGTAATCTCATGCAAAAATACACATTGTGTTAGTCATGTATACACAAACAGTCGTGCCCGTTGGTTGCCGCGCCCGATGTCACAATAATTAGGTACATACCCCACGATCCATATAAACTTTAACTCTTTAAGTTTCATTCTCCCAAAGTTGCACATGTTTACTATTTGGTTCAAGAGTTATGGACCATTAAAATGATTCAGGTTTATATTGTTCACACTGTATGATAAGTAATATACTGGGTGTTTAACTTTTAATTCTTGCTTCTATGGCCGCTATTGACATCTTCGCTGACCGGCGGGCCTTTAATTTGAATAACTGAAAAAACAGGTATTTCAACATAGGTCGAATGTCATTTTCCATGGTCTAGGCGTACATGTTAAACTCTATTACTCCTTTCTTGGCTTCCGGTATGGGCGCGACCTGTTGGAGCTTTTAATCATGTTCGGCTTCTTCGTTGAACTGCTGCAACCTTCATCCATCCAATCACTGCCTACTCTGACTGGCCTCGATGTCTCCTTCAACTTGCAAATTCTATTGGTTCTTTCTCCTCCAATAGAAGGTCGTCCTGCTAATATTGTGTAGAGTGGTTTTCCCGTATCATGGTTCCTTAAATATTTCTATGCTTTCCCTCACTATTATTTTTACGTTTTAATAACGTAATTGCTTGCCTCTGGCACGGAGGACCCGGGTTCGATCCCCGGTACCAGCAGGGGGATTTTATCCCCTCTGGGAGGTCTGGCACGGGGTGCTCTCAGCCTCGTTAGGTCCCAGGGGGACCAATTGAGGAGCTATTTGATGAAGAAGTAGCGGCCCCAGGTCTAGAAAACCGCATAACTGGCCGGGAGGGCTCGGGGCGCTGACCACGTCCCACCCTCCAGTACTGCACCTCACCAATGACGCCTGTAGTGGGCAGAGGTGGGGGACGCAGTGGCTGGGCGTTAGGCCTTGGCCCTTCGTAGGCTGTCGCGCGGGGTTTACATAATAACGTAATTACGCACATTTTAGGGGGAAGAACTATCTATATAAAATGCACAATATAACACCCAGCATAAAAGTTCGTTTACCTATGTGTTATCTTAGTGAGCCATGTGACAATAAAGTATCACAAAATAATCGCAATTACGTGTTGACATTTATCACTAGGATTCTTCGAGATGTGTTTTGAAATTCTGTACATCTGCCCAGAATATCGTCAATGCAGCGGTTCATATTGTACTGACCCTGTACCTTCATTCAGCATTCCTGTTCTGAAATAGCATCCCAACATGGTGCCATGCAGCATTGTATTCAGAAGACTTATTTGAATATCATGTTGATAGCTTCAAAGGATGACTTCTGACGTCCGAAAAGCATCGCTACGGAGAGGTTCAAGGTAGAAATACCACAACAATAGGTGGCACCACGAGGATGGGCATTTCTAGGAAACCTTGGACTCGCTTCAGAGAGTACATCATAGATTGGAAAGCAAAGAAATACTTATAATAATATACGCTTAATAAATGAACAGCCAAATGCTTATTCATAGGCACATTCAACAATACTGTTGTTTTTCGCGAAACTGTTTCATCGTTTTTCCGCACTCAATATACCCCACGAGATTCCGCTTTTATTTCTCTTGATTAAAGGCCATTACTTGATAACATAAGCGAAGAGCTAATAGCAATCTGTGATGTCATTTATATAGCTACCAATCTTCAATATGTTTCATCAGGAAACCTTGCGTAGTAACACCCAGCAGCTACAGCACCTACTGCAAACTTAAATCGCGCTGTTAAAATTTCATTTTCAAACATACTTATTCTCTTCTATCCTCTTAAATTGATTTGTCATTTGGTTTATAATAGTCTACTCCTTTAGGTAAGCTAGTTGTCTTCAATTATTTGCAAATGTTGATATTTGCAGAACTTATGTAATTTACTAAGTATTATTTTACTCAAATTTACTTAAGGAACCCTGCGACTGAAATTTCAATGTTATATATTTTATTACTGTGAAATCAATGCACACTTAAGTTTGATTATGTTATAAACCACCACACATTGTTCCAGCAGAATCCGTTTTATAGTTTTGAGGCAATTAACATTCAATTAATTCACAAACTGAACATATACTTCATAATTATTTGGCAACAAAAAATAGAATATCATAACAGATTTATTACTTTATAAGCTCTAATTACCCTGCAAACACCATCAATTTCTAGCAGGAAGAAAAATATTACGACGGTTGTCTATAAATAATGTCCCATATTTTTACTTTCTCTACTAATAAGTAGGGGAAGTATTGTATTCCACCCAAAAGTTCGATGTCGAGATTTCAACGGAAATATATGTTTTGAGGCCCCCTGAATCCAAAAAAGGTATTTTTAGAAAAAGGTCCGTGTGTGTGTCTGTGTGTCAGTCTGTCAGTCGTCAGTCTGTGGACAGGATAACTCAAAAACGAAAAGTCGGTTAAAAACTAAAGTTGGTATTTAAGTTTAATGTCTTTCAAGGATGCGACACGAAGATTTTGAACAAAATAGCCCCACCCTAAACTACCCTTTACATGGCAAATTTTTCGAAAATTTTTATTTTCTTGAAAATGGCTCTAACGATTTTGGTTAAAATGTCATATGTTTGAGATATTTTGATGACAAATGAAATGCATATCTTGAATTTTCTGGCTATAGCCCCTGTAGTCGTATTTACACTGGACGACTTTTGCATAACTGATAAACCGTTAGAGATAGAGCAAATTATACTATACAAAAAATGTAGATCTTGCTAAAATACATAATTTATGTCTCAATAAATTTTCTTGTAGGGTGAACAATTTCGGAGATATTCCTTGTTATGTGTGTGAGTTTCGGAAAACTTAGAACTTTCGTGAAATGGATCATCGTTGTTCCTTTTTTTTGTATGTTAAGTGTGCAAAGACAACAGAATCTCGAACATTTTACTATCGCACAAAGCCTACTGTATTCTAACATTCCTCTTGCGCCTACAAATAAATAAGCAATAAGATAATTTGTACAAATGTTTATCTCAACTATCAAGAAAGAAGATATAGGAATAAGAGTTTGTAAGAATGGTTAGTACAAGAGTAGAGAAAGTCATGTGAGTGCAACACAGATTTTTTGCACCAAAAGTGTGTTGAACTCGATATCGAGATTCCATCGGAAATATATTTTGAGACCCCCTAAATAAATAAAAAAAAAAATAAATAAATAAAAAAAAATTTTAAAAAAAGAAAAGAAAGAACGCCTTTTTAGAAAAAGGTCCGTGCGTGTCTGTCTGTGTGTCTGTCAGTCAGTCTGTTGACATACACATACGCACCTTTTTCTAAAAATGCTTTTTTTTATTCTGGAGGCCTCAAAACATGTTTCTGGTGAAATTTGGACATTAAACTTTTGGGTGTAATGCAATACTTCCTCACTTTACTAAACGTAGGAGAAAAAGTATGTTTTTCAAGGATGTGGTTTTACAGTTAAAGCTTATATGAAAATAGTCATTACGAAGAGCAGCCACGTGCCTGCCCGTCAAGGACCATTTACAAACACTGTATACGTTTGAGGGATGTCATTCGTTCCCTCAGTTGAACATAAACATTATTTAATATCCGGGATTGCTAGAAAAACATGTCTTGTTTGTCTTTTATTTTTCAAATACACGCGCTCTTTCAGAATGATTTGTAAACATTTGACAAATTAATGCCATACACAAAACATATCAGGTCATGGAAATACAAATTATTCTCTTTGATGTTGTAACTGGCTGCCTGCCTGCCCGGGGCTGTATTTTAAATGAGGGTATATTTACCCACAATGCACTGATATGACAATACTTGTTAGGTCTATCTATCCGGTGCAGGAGACTCGTAAACATGTTCACAAGAAGAGCATGTTCTAGGAAATCTTGAAGGAAAATCAATGCACCAAGCTTGCCTTTATGCAAGCGCAATTTACTACCAGTATGAAAATATAACAGTGATCAACCGGAAAATTGCGACACTGGTGGTTTAATTAGCACTTCTTATAATGAAAATGTTAATGACAGTTGCCAGTTACGTCTTATTTTTATAATATGACATATGACTGATGACAGCAAATTGCAACTAAATAAGAATTTTGATCCTGACTTTGGAGTTGGTGTTAAATTTGAACATCACAAAATTAGGCAAAATGAATTAAATGATTTAGACAGAGATCTGGAACATTCTACAGTCAAGGCAGAGGTGCTAGCCTCCAGATTGCAACAATGGAACTATTTTTCCGAAAATTTGAAAGTAACTTTTGTTAGTGACCGTCAGAAAGAGTATTTTTCTGAGGAAGGCGATTTAGTGTTTTCCAGGTTTGGTATACACCAATGTTTTTAATTGTCCCCCATAGTCAGAAACCGAATGGTTTGAAGTGCAGCAAATGGGGAGGCCATGCTCCTGGGCCTCCTCGACCCCTCCATTGTTCATTAAATGTTTGATTTAAGGGTTGTCGCGCGGTGCGTACAAAATAGGGTGGTGCCCCTTCACGAATAAGTCATATTCGTCATTTTTCCACAAGCACAACCTCCAAAAGCGCAGGAGTCTGATAGACAGCACCTGTGAATTTGTTCGGTAAAGTGTATGGTCTCAGGAGTCTGTCATCCCAATTCCTGCCCACACATTGGAATTAAACCGTTCCTGATACTTAAACCGAATATTTAATGGACGATAGATTGGTCGAAGAGGTTCAGTAGCATGGCCTCCGCGTTCGCCTGAATTCAACCATTAGACTTCTGGGTATGCTGACATTAAAAGGCATTGGTATAGTCAAACCCGACCACCTCTGTGGCGCAGTTGGTAGCGCGCTTGCCTCTGACCCGGGTTCGATCCCCGGTACCAGCATGGGGATTTTCCCCCGCTGGGAGGTCTGACACGGGGTGCGCTCAGCCTCGTTAGGTCCCGGGGGGACCAATTGAGGAGCTACTTGACGGAGAAGTAGCGGTCCCAGTTCAAGAAGGCCGCATAACTGGCCGAGAGGGCTCGGGGCGCTGACCACGTCCCATCCTCTAGTACTGCACCCCACTAAAGACGCCTATAGTGGGCAGAGGTGGGGGACGCAGCGGTTGGGCGGCAAGCCTTGGCCCTTCATGGGCTGTTGTGCTAAGGATTTATTTTTCTAGGAGACTGTACCCCAGACCTTTTAAACAGTATATCAGACGCGCTCTAATTTCTTTTTCTCATCTAAGGGAACTAGGTATTAGAAGTTGCGTTAGCCGTCTAACACAAAGAAGTGAATAATAGCAGGTGAGCTGACTCAAACGGGGTCACAGAATGAAAAACAAGGGTCGTGAAGTGACCAGATTGGGCGATAAAGGTGAAAGGTTAGGCGACACCATCGAAAGAAGTGCGATTCCGTTGCTATAATTTCCATAGTTGAAGTAAGTGGCTATTACTGCCCTGTAACATGCACTCAACGTTACATATGTTACACCGCTTAACCGTAATACTGCTAATGCACGCAAATACTGCACCGAATTAAATTTCTCGTTTTGTTACGTTCAACATTTCTTTCAACTCCTCTGTCATTTGCATTCTTGAAACGCGACCTTTTGGTGTCCTCTACAATTTCTATTGTTTAGGAGACGCTGCAGTTAACTTCTACCTGTTCATTATTTCTTTTATGACCTTTTAATACGCACTTACTCTCTCCCATAAATCGGATTTTTATTGTAATTTAGTGACCATATTTTACTCCCAGATCATTAGGCTTCTAATGTTATGTGTTACTTAATTGAAGTTTCTGTAGCAGTTCTTTTCATTTAATGTTCCTAAAACACGTAGATTTTAATGATATGTTACCAGAGTAACAATTTTTATTGCAAAACCCAGTCGGTTTGGGTGGCGTAGTGGTTAACAGCTCTCTTTGTAGACTCGAAAGCGAATGGGTATAATGTGTGCAATTTGTAAGCTCTTGCCGCAGTTTTAGGTTGCTCTTAGGGATAAATTCGTGTATTTAGCACAATGTTATCCCTTAACTTATGAGGTACCCTTATTGGGACATAACTTGTGAGCTGAGGTCTATCAGACGGCTTTGCCTTATCTCTTTTCTCATTTTTTCAAATGTCTCATATCTGATGCCTTAATTACACAAGACTATTCCACTATTGCGTGAATTGGTTGAAATCAACCAAAGTTCAAACTTCAACGAATGCCAACCTTACTTTTGCATTAACAACTCGTCTGCTTTTCCTATGTTATAATCAGATTAGAGAATTCTAACAAAAGCGCAGCGTAATTTCACGCACTATTCAAATTCAAATATGGCTAACTCTCGCTTCGGTGCCAAAATAGATTCGAAGAGTGAAACCTCAGAACATGAATACGATAGGAAATATATGTATTTGGGATCATATCAGCATACCCGGTGTGCCAGGATTTTGTCCCGCAGTATATGTACCTACATGAGGCTATCGCTTTTAAGCACACCGGGTTGGTAAAGTATGATGCTTACATTTAGGAGGTTGTGGGTTCCATTCTGGTCAACTGCACATTCAGCATTCTCTTGTAGTTTCCTCTGGTTGGTAGACAAATGATGGGAAGCTTGCTTACTTACTACAATTTGCTTTCCATCTTTCCCTTTCATTTATTTCCTTTTTGTCTTTCAGGCTTGCTTCTATATCTTGCGGCGTGTGGTGCTGCCGGACAGATGACGTGGATGCGTACGCAAAGGAAAGAGTAAGTACTCCTCTTGGACACTAAATGACTGCTTGGACAACGGGTCGTTCATCGCCCTCTTTGGGCAGTTTCAATTATGAAAATGGTGTTGGGATAGTCCCTGCATGTGACCTGTAGCCTGCCATGGTTCCTGCATCTCATCCCTTCCTCCTGGAGGGTGATTGTTCGTTAGGTTCCAGCTCGAGGTGTCCAGCTTTGTTGTATAACCTAACCTATACATTCCAGCCCTCTTGTGTATTGAGGTTGCTTTCACAGGTCCAGCGTGAACCAATAATGTAGGAGGGGCGAGGAATTTGACCTTCGAAAGCAGGGAAACGCACCCAGTTGACTCATTGTCACAGATGGTCAGTGTCAGCGTGTGAGATTTGATTTACATTAAAACCAACTTCTATAATCTATACTCTTCGAAAAAAATTAGAAGTCATATCTGTGTCATTGGTAGCTGTTGAGGAATTTCAAAGATCCCTCGATTCTTTCTCTGGTAAAGTGGGTGTAGTGGCCAAGAAGAAACTGGAGAGGGTCATAAATACGAACCCCAACTATGCATTCTTGTGTGCAGTGAAAAAGGTTATTTGTGACGAAGCCTCGAAAGAAAATTCGATCTGACAGTGTCACAAGTATATTCCTTTAGTTTGGACTCATAAGTCTTGTGATGTAGAAAGGTGATTATCTGCCTAGAAAAACATATTGACTAAAAAACACAGAAAACGATGTAAATAGGTTCTTAATTGTTAATTGTGCTAAAAAGTGAACTGATGTAAGGAAATAGGTACAAGTATCATAGTACATATTTTGATGTATTTTACCTTTCATCGTGAATGTTCTATAGTTTGAGAGTGCATGAATGCATGCATATTTCGGGATTTAATAGTCGTCTTGGTCACTAAAATACAGAATGAGTCAATGAAGCAAACTTGGCGAAAACGGTGTAGATGAAAATCGCTCCCAAGTGACATAGAAGGCTTTCGAACATACCTGATGTTTTGGTTTTCCTATTTTATTAGTTCATTAGAAACAACGTTAATTTAGAGGCCACAAATACCAGTTCTCCACTGACCACCGCAGAGTGTAATGTGTTAAATGACTAGCATTCCCAAAACAAAACAAATTCCATTTCCCTCCACTTCGCTGTTTCGCCGTACAGGTAGCGCTGGAGTTCGTTCAATTTACATTCATGTAAAATAACTCCGATATATACACTAAAATGTACAGGTTTTCCATAAGCTTTGTGTTTTGGTTCTGTTCATTCGTTGCTGTCACTGGCATAGTGTGCGCGCGCGTATGTGTGCGCGTGTGTGTATGTGCGCATGCGTGGGCGTGTGCACGTCTGGCTGTGAACAGTATAACTCCAGAAGGAAAAGTCAGTTAAAAACGAAAGCTGGTAATAAGTTTAATACTTTTAAAGGCTCCCATAAGCTTTGGAACATTTTTCGAAAACGTCGACTTTCTCGAAAATAGCTCTAAGGATTGATTTTGATTAAAATGCCATACGTTGAAGATGCTTTTATTCCAAATGAAACATCTATTTTGAATTTTCCGGCTGTCGTCCATGTAGTCCTGTTTACTCTGGATGGCTCTTGCATAACCGATAAATGTAATACATACACCAAATCTTACTATACGGAAAATATACATATCGTTAAAACATACAAGTTATCTCCAAATGCATTTTCGTATGGCATGAACCATTTCAGAGATATTGCTTGTTATTTGTATGAGTTTTGCAATACTTAAAGCCCTTTAATAGCGACCAGCTTTAAAAGATTTGACTATCGCTGAAAGCTTACTGTATTCCCATGTTGCCTTTGCACATACAAGGAAATCAGCAATTAGATAATTTGTGCAAATGTTTCTCTCAGCTGACATGAAGTAGATATAGGTATAAGTGTAAGAATATTTACAAGAGTAGAGAAAGTCATGTGAGTGTGACCCATCAGCTTTTTTTACCTTTGCTCACTTTCTTTATCAGATACCTAACTGATAAGCCTTGTATGTCACTCAAATGTTCTATTCCGACATTCATCGGAAATACATCAATCCTGTCCAAAATCCCCAAAATATATTGTGATATACGGCTGCTGTCGCCGCCACACAACAGAGGAAAACTAGGTAGGCCACCTCACACCATTCAGCGGCCTTATAACATAAGAAAAGAGCTAAGTTGAAGGTACCTCGCACCACTACTTGTGAATATGTGACCAACCATAAGTGTGGCGGGATAAAGCGTTTTCGGAACGTTGCAGAAACTGTCGACGGTGGCTTGCTTGTAAAATGTTCGAGCAAAGGTGAATTTCAAGAAAAAGCCGTGGTACGTCATTCTCATTTATAAGGTATGGGGGCGGCGAGAGAAGCGAGTTGTTTTTGTGATGGAGTCGTGAGTATTTAATGAGACAACTGTTAGTATGCGCGCGCGCGTGTGTGTACAATTATTGTCGTTGAAGAAATGTGCATTTAGATAGAGACAGTTTCGGATCATTTTATCGTCGTGCCGGAGTTGTTGTGTGAAGCAGTTTTGGTCAGTGTTGTCCTCGAAGCCAGTAGTTTGTGTTACATAGACAGAAGTGAAAGAAAGAAAAGTGTGCCAAGTTTACGAGAGGACAGAATAGCTATGTTAACGGTAAGCTGGAACTGTATTTTTGAGCTTCAATTTTAGAAAACAAAGTCACACAGGAAAAGGAACTGGACTTATTATTGGTACACTGGTGTCAGAAGTGGGATTTGTCAGCTTGTCACAATATTGTGGATATAATTAGATGTGTTACTTCTCATGACTTCCTCTATTTGCTCTTCTGCAAAACATTCTTAGAAAATCTTTTTCTTGTTTCTGTAAACTGAAACTTAAACTCTTTAAAACTGATTTGTTTTAAATTCCATTCTTTACATGAACATAAAAAGAAAGACCGATAAGAAACGACTTTTAGTTGATACAAGTATAAAGTATTTGAAAATTAAAACTAATAACAAAGAATATTTCGGAAATCGTTAATCTATACATATACCTAACTATATACTGTGCACAATGTGATGCCTATATTATGCATGTGCTATGCATTTATATTTATACATGAACAGAAAAGTATATGATATTGCCTTTTTGGAGCAAAAAGTGGATTCCTGTTCCACATAATGCAATATCAGTTTATGTAGGTCACAAGGAATGCACCCCCAGAGCAGTATCCTGAACTTACACCTCCGATATTTAGTTGCACCGTATTTGTGGTAAACACACGGCATTGTATTGTTGCGGCGTGTCGCAGTCATTTGTCATTCCGTGGGGAGGAAGAAGAAGGTGCAAGGGACAGAGGAAGAAGGTTGGTATACGTGTTTATACGCGGATAGCCCTGAGCTCTTGGCATGGCAAGTTGGGCAACTTTGAAACAACAACAACAACAAAACTCGGTGTAGTCAGTCAAGCGTCCAGACACACACACACACACACACACACTCACACACACACACACACACACACACACACACACACACTATATGCAGGCCCCTGGAGGTTCATAGAGGGTAAAGTTTGTTCTAACGAGCTGTTGAGTGGTACGTAATGTTTACGGGGTGCTACACCCCCCAAGTGTTGCCTTTCATTGTCCGACATATCGCCTTCCTTCTTCTTGGGGCTTCAGCTCACTTTTATTCTGCTAGTTTATTTAACCTCAGGGAAGAATATCGAGTGGGTTTAAGCGCTTTTAGTCTGTTTCATGCTTGAATGGAAATAACACGTTCTAAGTAGATAATTACAAAGTTGAGAGTTTACTGCTGGTTTTGCAACACAAAGAGATTACGCATAAGCCTATTAAAATCAATCAAGACTAAAAGTTTCGGGAAAATATTGAACCACTCATTCAAAATTAAATTCAACGCAAGTTCTGGAAAACTTTTAATATTTTACTACAACTGCAACTATGAAAGAAGTTTATACGGAGTGATTTATGTACAACTGATGTATTTCTTTCTTTAACTACTTAGCTAAAAAGTAACTTAAAACATGTTCAGGCCTTCAGATTTTTACCTCCTCCACCCAAAAATTCGATGTCGAGATTTCACTGGAAATATATGTTTTGAGACCCTTGAATCCAAAAAAGCATTGTTTTTACCCGTGTGTGTGTGTGCGTGTGTGTGTGTGTCTGGACAGCATAACTCAAAAAGGAAAAGTCGGTTGAAAACCAAAATTAGTATTTAAGTTTAATGTCTTTCAAGGATGTGACACGAAGATTTTGAAGAAAACAGCCCCGCCACAAACAACCCTTTACATGGAAAATTTTTCAAAAATTTTGATTTTCTTGAAAATGGCTCTAACGATTTTGATTAAAATTTCATATGTTTATGATATTTGTATGACAAATGAAATGTATATTTTGAATTTTCTGGCTATAGCCTATATAATCCTGTTTACTTTGTATGTCTTTTGAATAACTCGTAAACCGTAAGGGATAGTCAAACTCTTACTATACAGAAATGTAGATCTCTCTAAAACACACAATTTAGGTCCAAATAATTTTTTGTAGAGTGAACCATTTCGGAGATATTCCTTGTTTTTTGTGTGAATTTCGGAAAACTTAAAACTTTCGCGAAATGGAACACCGTTGTTTATTTTTTATATGTTAAGCGTGCAAAGAGAAAGGGATCTCAAAGCTTTAAAAGATTTGACTCGCACAAAGCCTACTGTATTCTAATATTCCCCTTTCACCTACAAGGAAATAAGCAATAAGATAATTTGTACAAATGTTTATCTCAACTAACATGAAGAAGGGTTAGTATATGAGTAGAGAAACTCATGTGAGTGCAAAACATTAGATTTTTGTAACAAGATGCGTAGTTATTTATTTTCTTAGTTCTTAGTCATTTGTCTTAATGTTGGCAGCTGTCTTTGACGTGCTGTTTTAGTCACTGAAAATGGAGTACACATTAAATGAACGGCTGTTTCTTGTGAATCAATAGGGAATTACAAATTCTCTTACAGCTACACAAAGGGCATACCAGAGAGAATTTGGTGTTCATAATCCTCCCCAGAGAAATGTTACTGGGACAGCTAAACAAATGGGAAACAACTAAACCTCTGCCGAATGGAAAAGGAGAACATGTTTATGATATGAGGGTATGACTGGAGAGGTCACCCCGAACGTCATATGGGATTTGTCGCATGAGACTAGGCACAGCTACTCATGTCAGAGAGTTGCGAGAACTGCAAGCTAAAGCTATACCCAACAATAAGACAAATGACAGAAACGAGGAATAAAGAATAAACATCCGTACATCTTGTTACAGGGAACTGAAACTCTTCATCCTGCTTAATTTGACGTGCTAATGCGTGTGTGTGTGTGTGTGTCCGTGTAAATGAACAGCGTAACCAACAAACGTAGCCCGGCGCTCAATAAAGGATGGATGGGCTAAGCTACTTCACACCGTGTCGGCGAGCAGGCAAAGACGTTCAGGGCCGGGCTTCTTCGCGCGATGGTTGTGTACGTGACTGTCAATAATCGAGGCGGTGGAAACAAAGGGGGTTTCGAGAGCGTTCTCAACACTTCTAGCTGCGTAATTTCTGATGCCTGTGTGTGGAACTCGAGATTGGTACGTGTGACGTCATCTCCAATATATAAGGAGATTAGCGAATGAGTTACAGATACGAGTTGGTCAGTGTGTCTGTGATTGCAAGACAGCGTCGCGAATGATTACATCGTCGTAACTATTGCGTCATAGACATAGGAAGTGAAGAAAAACACCAAAATGACTGAGAAAGCTTATGAGAAGTAAAAATTTTTATTTTCTTTTTTATCCCAAGCAAAGTGCTTAGCTGGTCATCAAATAGCTGCTAAGCTTTCGAATAATGCAGTTCGTTTTTTGTTTAAAAAAAACGCTAATCGCAATGAAACAAATCATAATCGATCTCTTATTCAGAATTAGACACAAAGTGAAATGAAGTGCACGTATAGTCACGAATTTACTCGGAATTTAGGATTTTTAGTTCTGGCCGTACATATTCTATGCGACTGCACGGCCGTGCTTAGCCGGGGGGGGGGGGGGGGGGGGGGGGGAATCGCCAGGTTGGTAAGGAGATCGAACTCGGGTCCTCCCCGTCAGAGTTAAGCGCGCTATCTCTGCGCTACGGAGGCAATGAAGTTATTGACATAGTGTGATAAAATTTTATCACCCACTTGCAACTAAATAACCTATATTTTAATGAAAAACTATTGAATAAGTCTTAAAATTTAGGTAATTGTTTCAAAAAAATATTCTAGACAATGGATCATCTATTAATATTGAAAAGCTATGGCATTTTGACTGCCATTAAAAGTAATGTGATGTCTTCAACTCATTTCAATTCGTTAGTATAAAAAACAGGAAAACAAATGAAAGAGAAACAATGTAGTTGCAGTGTGAGTGAAAAGAGAAACCTAACAACCGATATATGCGGATTTAAAAGACTGCAAATAAAACCCAAATATGTGAGATATATTTACTTAAACCCGATAGTAAGAAGTAAGAAAGAAAAGATATATAAGAATGAGAAACGAGAGAAATGATTGATAGGAAAAGAAATCCACAGTGGAAAATAAAGACGCAGTAGTATCCCTGTGGTGGCACGCTAGATAATCGATACTGGAGCTCAGGATCTCCCAAGGCACCTGGAAATGTTCTACCTCACAACGTGATCACTTTCCTCATACAATGTACCTACGTCCCTTCAAAAGAGATCCACACACAAAGAACTACCAATGCACAAAGTCAGAGAAACCTGAAAAGTCAGGCAAAATTGGAAGCAGTCAAAGGAACTCCAGGGAAGCTTTCAAAGTTGTGTAAAAGTGAAGAAAATATTTAAAATTAAATAAACACTGTAAATGCTGACAACTCGACATATCCCACTCCTGACACCAATGTGATAAAATGAACAAAAGTACAGATATTCATACTGTATAGTAAGCAGAGGAAATATTGTATTCCATTCAAAAATTCGATGTCAAAATTTCACTGGAAATTATGTTCTGAGGGCACAAAACAAAAAGTTGGTTAAAAATCAAAGTTGGTATTTAACTTTAATATCTTTCAAGAGTCCGACACTAAGATTTTAAAGAAAATTCTTCCACCACAAAACTATGCTTTGCATGGAAAATTTTGATAATTCGAAAATAACTCTAACGATTTTGATTAAAATGTCGTATGGTTAAGATATTTTTATGACAAATGAAATAAATGTGTATTTTGAACTATGGCTCATATAGTGCTGTTTAGTCTTAATGACTTTTGAATGACTGGTAAACAATAAGAGGTAGACCAAATCTTACTATACACAACGTGGTCTTGCTGAAACACCCAATTCTAAAATTGCTTTTTCTTTTAATATTTTTATATTTCCTGTTTAGTCTTAATGACTTTTGAATGATTGGTAAACTATAAGAGGTAGACCAAATCTTACTATACACAACGTGGTCTTGCTAAAACACCCAATTCTAAAATTGCTTTTTTTAAAATATTTTTATATTTCCGATTAAATTCCGACATCTTAAATTTTCGGTCGAGCTTACTACATCTAATAGAGAAATTAAAATATGTCCAAGTCTGCTGAACGAGTTTTCAGATTATCTTAATTATACTCATACGGATTTTCCCTCTTTATCATATTACTAAATTAGACGCTGGTTGTGCAATTCAAAATCAGTAACATTTCGAAAACATTGGCCAAATCTACACAGATTCTAAACTCTTAACTAAGGCCCTTTAGAAGCCCTATTTTATATAACTGCATAACAGGCCGCACTCCTTACAAACGCTCGCAATAACAGGGACGGCATGTAAACAATTATATCAAAAGCAACAATATGCAACAACTGTTGCCCCGCGCGTGCGCAATGGTCTGGGATGATGTCCATGTTCTAATAACAGACTTGATTACACTCGCTGCAACAGACTTCACCTTTTAATTAGTGTCGCCTAACCCTTTTGCCTAATAACATTCGTTCCAAGTAAGATAAGGTTGGTAGAAGTGTGAGATTATGCTGTCCACGCCAGCAACACCAGGCTAAACTTCCTCTAACATTCTGTTGCATACACGCTACTTGGACTTCCGTAAACAGCAGCAATAACTGAAAGAACTGCAAGAAATTTTAAACTTGTTTGCTAAGTTTGCATTTTTACTTTCTCTTCTATGTACAGTAAAGTAGAGGAAGTATTGTATACCACCTAAAAATTTGATGTCGAGATTTCACCGGAAACATGTTTTGAGACCCCTTGAATAAAAAACATTTTTAGAAAAAGGTCCGTGTGTGAGTGTGTGTGTGTGTGTGTGTGTGTGTGTGTGTGTGTGTGTGTGTGTGTCTGTCTGTCTGTCTGTCTGTCTGTCTGTCTGTCTGTCTGTCTGTCTGGCTGTCTGTATGTCAGTCTGTGATCAGCATAAGTGAAAAAACGAATAGTCGGTTAAAAGTCAAAGTTGGTACTTAAGTTTAACATCTTTCAAGGATGCGACACTGATTTTGAAGAATTACATGAAAAAATTTTTGGAACATTTTGATTTTATTGAAAATGGCTCAAATGATTTTGACTAAAATGCCATGTTGTTTTATATATTTTTATGACAAATGAACTGTTTATCTTCAACTTTCTGGCTATAGCTCCTGTAGTCGTATTTACTCTGGATGACTTTTGCATAACTGGTAAACCGTAAGAGATAGAGCAAATCTTAGATCTTGCTAAAATACACAATTGAGCTTGTTATTTGTGTGAGTTTTGCAGAACTTATACTTCTGTCAAATGGAACATCGTTATTCACTTTTTTATGTTAACCGTGTAAACAGAGCGGGATTTGAAAGGCTTAACAGATTTGACTATCGCTCAAAGTCTACCGCATTCCCATATTTCTTTTGTACCTACAAGGAAATAAGCAATAAGACAATTTCTGTTTATCTCAACTAACACGAAAAAGATACAAGGTTTTCTGTGTATAAATGTTTCATTCCTTCTGCTTTATTTGTAAGATCCTGTCATTATATATCCTCCTATCAAAATCGACATGACTAGCCGAGGTATTTGAGGCATGATCTCTTAGGGCAAGGTCCTTGGTTCAAATCCTGTCATGACCGCCCTCCTATTGAGCGTTTTCTCAGTTCTCATTGCACCAAGGTACACCAAACTTAGGTCTGGAACGTCTCCTACTCAAATATAATTTTCTTTTCATGCATCATTTGTGTCCAAGACCTGTGGTGCCCAGTGTGACTATAACGGGTGTTGAGAAAAATGTATCCATGAAATTTGACCAACAATTGAAGACCTCCCAAAAAATAACGTTATATAAGGTAAAGGACCTATACTCATATGTAAACCCTCCAGCAAGTAGTGCGCTTATGAAGTGCACATGAACTACAACAGATGGAGTTAGTAGTGCTTACAAAGTGCGATGAAGAATCAGCTTTATTTATAGCCGTACTAAATCTTGTGCTTCATTTTGAGTGTGTTGAGTAATACGGTAGGTATCACCAGCTAGATGCGCAGCGGATTCCGTGCTGATGACGTCAGCTGGTGTAGAAGTCCCTAGCCGCTTGCTCTGACTGAAATGACAGTGTTTGTAAGGACTAGTGATAGTATAGCCTCAACATTCAAATGTTTAAACGGGATATTAGCATCACATTAAGTACAACGATGATCAGCGAAGTGAGTGGCGATAAAGAGCAGAAGAAGGGGTAGGGGAAAAAGGAAGGAATTTATACATGAAACCAGCAGGGGTGGATGTGAGGAATATGAGTTCTTTTCCTGTGTTAACCATCTTATTGAAGAACTAGATCACAAACCATATACAATTTCTTCGTTGTATGGGACATATACAAGCTACTTTCCTACAGATAAATCGTGCCTTCCGTCACTTTCAAGGGGAAGGATAATTACTCCACATACACTGCATGACGTCATGGAGAGCGTGTGCTACAGAGAAAGCTGCACATGATACCTACCGTATTACTCAGCATTCCGTGTGCAAAGGTTAGTTTTAGATACGTTTTTGTTACAAAACACATTATACTTTGAAATATAACAATTACAAACCACTTTTTGCACCACCTCAGCTTACACAGTAAACGTTACCTCGGCTTACAAACGCCACATTAGAAGCAAATCCTGCTCCTAAAGTGGACCCCTTGAAAGAGCACCCCAACAGTGGCGCAGTTGGTAGAGCACCTGCCTGCTGTGCTAGGGGTCCCGGGTTCGATTCCCGGCAGGGGGGTAGGAATTTTTCTCCAGCCAAGATTATTTTCTGTGGAAGTATGAATGAAAGTGTGAACTCAAGGTATAACAACCCCAAAAGCCGAAAAACCCACCGTTAAACGTGTATCACCATTTGTCAATAGACAAGGCTACCGATATGACCTCTGTAATTAAAGGCGGGATATAAATGGAACAATTTTAAAAAAGATATAACACTTTTTATCTCATAATTATTTGCTAACCTCTAAATAAAGTTATTATTACAGTGACATTTCCTCTTAAGGGCCAGTAAATGGTCTTTTCATATTAAAAGCTGTGCATTTACACAGAAAGTAAATTTACATTAACTACAGCCAGCCTTGAAACATCCTTTGGGGTTACATATTCTGTCCTAAAAATAACATGAACCAAAGTTGTAGTGAACAATATTATAATGTGGAACAATATCATCTAGTTAAATGCGTATAAGTACATTGATGGAAGGAGGGTACCGCCTTTATGCATGTTGTAAATTATAAGCAACTTTTAAAAAAGTATGCAAGGATTTGAACCTAAGATTTAGTTAGATGTAGATGCTGGAAAAAGTGACTGACCACATTACAAGAGTCCCACGTCGCGTTGCAGCTTGGTTTACAGGAGTTGATATTTCCAACATGTACTCCATTGTTATTTCAATTACATAGAAACTTGTATGAATTATTATTAGAAGAGTGAGTAGAGAAAGGTAAGTGACTTTACATAAAGGAAAAGTGAGTAGAGAAAACTATATCAATATAGTACTTTGCATTTGTATTTCGATCATAATATATATTCAACGCCACTTGGAAACGACTCTAATGATTTCGATCAAATTTTGTATTCAGACAGGGTTTTGCTTATTAGCTTTATCTATATAGGTGTCATTCCTTAAAAACGCGATTTTACGCGTAACAGTTACAATTAGTTGAAACCTTATTTTGGCCATAATTTCTCTGTTAATGGGCGAATTTCAACAAACAAGCCAGGATATTAAAGGTCTCGTCACGGAAACGGTTCCAACAATTATGATGAAAATTTATAATTAGTTAAAATTTTGCTTTTAAGGTTTATCTAAATAACTATCTTCTCCCAAAGAAAAACACGATTAAAAAATCTGATGTGCTGCACTCACATGACTTTCTCTACTCTTGTACCAATCATTCTTACAAACCCTTATTCCTATATCTTCTATGTGGGTGGTCGACGGCGTTCGAACCCTGGACTTTTCGAATGCAACTCGTGGATTTGCGTTAATAAACACACTTCAGCAGAAATAAGTGCCCAAATGGAAGAAGATTTCCAGGGATTAAACCATAACTCTGATAGGAGATACAGTTTCTTGTTCATTTTAGAAGCTTTCACTATACAATAGAAGCCAGCTAGATGTTCTAAATCTGTGACAGTTGGCGCATCTTTGCTGCCGCTTTTTGAGGGTACTCAGCTAAAGGGAAGATGTTTCATATAGCGTAGCCAAGACTTTCATTAGGTTTTAATAGAATTCTTTAACGTTACTACCTGACCTTTCAGAGAAAGTAGCTTTCAACCTTTCCTGCCCTCAGTTACTTAAACTAAAAGCTATTCATACGTCCTTTTCTATAGATATATAAACCAAAAGAAATATGTGAGGATTACTTAGAAGCTTTCAGTTATTTGTTCACTTATTTCTTGTTTGTTTATCGTTTAAACATTCAGTTGTACTTTAATGGTATGCATAGTAAACATAACTTCCTGTGACATATCAAATTTATATTCTTTTAACCCGAGGATAAACTTTCACTGTCGTGGAGCTATTATTCCATCGAGAGGGACCATCCGTGGCCCGCATCCTTGAGGCTACGGATTCGATCCCCACGGTCGACCTTCCTTACCCATGGGTTTTTCGGACGTTTCCCCGGGTCGCCAGGCGAACGTTGGGAATGATTTCCATATAGTCCAAATTTCCTGACCCTCGATTTCATTACATTAATCATTTCAGGGTTGGAAGCGTCGGCGAGCGTTGCGACAGCGGTAGCAGCACGGCAGAGGAAAAGGATGTGCTCTGGATTGGTAGGCGAGCCTCCTGGTTTCGGGGCCCCTCATGGGATAGTACAAGCCTAAGGAGCCTCCATATGTCATCAGTCACCGCCTGCAGTGCCACTTGTAATAAAAGTGCGTGTTAAATACTACGAAAAAAAAATCTGTGTTGCACTCACATGATTTTCTCTACTCTTGTACTAACCATATTCCTATATCTTCATGTTTCTTGAGGTACACATTTGTTGCAATTATCTTATTGTTTATCTTGTTGTAGGTACAAGGAGAATATAGGAATACAGTAGGCTTTGAGAGATAGTCAAATATTTAAAGCTCTGAAATTCCGTTATTTTTGCTCGGTTAGCATATAAAAAATGAATAACGATGTTCTATTTGACAGAAATATAAGTTCTCCAAACGTTAGAAGAACAACAAGGCATATCTCCGAAGTAGTTCACTCTATAAAAATGTTATGTGTATTTCAGCAAGATCTACATTTTTGGTCTGCTAAGATTTGGTCTATCTCTAACGGTTTACCAGCTACGCAAAAGTCATCCAGAGTAAACAGGACTACATGGGCTATAGAAAAAAAATTAAAGATATACATTTCATTTGTCATAAAATTATCTCAAACATATAGCATTTTCATCAAAATCGTTTGAGTCATTTTCAAAGAAATCAAAATTTTTCAAAAATTCTACATGTAAGTAGTTTAGGTTGGAGCAATTTTCTTCAAAATCTTCGTGTCGCATCCTTGAATGCCATTAGCCTTAAATACCAAGTTTGGTTTTTAACCTATTTTTGGTTTTCGAGTTATGCTGTCCACAGACTGTCATGCATACATACACACAGACACACACACGGATCGTTT
Source organism: Tenodera sinensis (assembly GCA_030765045.1). Taxonomy (NCBI): domain Eukaryota; kingdom Metazoa; phylum Arthropoda; class Insecta; order Mantodea; family Mantidae; genus Tenodera; species Tenodera sinensis. Next base: position 35,419,549 of record CM060961.1, on the reverse strand, counting down.
AGTAAGAATGCTTTTTTTTGGATTCAGGGGGCCTCAAAACATATTTCTGGTGAAATCTCGACATCGAATTTTTGGGTTGAATACAATACTTCCTCTACTATATGTAGCAGAGAAAGTATTAGAGAAGTTTGTAGAAGAAAGAATTGAGAAAGCCACGTAAAAGCAACGTTTGTCTTGCAAGACATTCTAGTACCTATACTACCGAAATACGTAATAGAAAGCAGAGAATTTTCTGGAGTTCCTTTCAGTTGTATTTCATTTTCCAGTAAACCGACTTATAAGTGGATGTCCATTAAACCGGATATTGGAACTAAAAGTTTGAAGGGAACCAAACAGCACCTCGGAACTTTTGCTACAGCTGTTCATATGGAAGTGTGACGACATAATTACTCTTGTAGGAAGTTGAACGTCGCTAAATGGATAAAAGCAGCCACACTGGCAGATTTGTCAGCAGTAAGCAGTTCCTAAGGACCTGGCCTGTGGAAGGAGATTTATTGAAGGCTTGGATCGAAGCAGCCATAATCTTGAGTCAGTCGGGGATAGAGTGGGTCACGGAGGAATGAGGAATTGGCTATCGCCAAGTGATGGATGCAGACTGCAATGTAGCGAAAAAGGAAGAGACGCAGAAAATGGGAGAATAATTTCGGTAAAAGTGAATATAAAATAGATTACTATGAGACTTTGAATGGAAGGAGAAGATTTAACGGAAGGGAAATGATAGGTGAGAAAGTGCGTGTGAGGCAAGAAAGGGAGATAGCGCAGGTGGGCGGATGCGGAGAGAGTTAAAAACTTTCCGCGAACAAAGAGGATCCCGGGATAAAATAGTGGATATAGGGTTTTTATTTCGCCAAGCCTTTGAGACTTTTGAGCTACTGGAATTTCACGTTTTTGTGCATGCCGCTAAATCTCTATCCCTGCTCCTTCACAATCAGATTACTCGTAAATTTCCTGAAACTGCTTATTCTGTTCTGTGATAAACTGACACTGATAGATTCACATTCTGCGTTAAATAGTCACGTGGTGCTTCTACTGCACAAATCATGTTAATATCTAACCGCACTTAATGACCAAAATGACTACAGCTAGGACAAATATCCGTGTGTGTGTGTGTGTGTGTGTGTGTGTGTGTGTGTGTGTGTGTGTGTGTGTGTGTGTGTGTCTGTGGACAGCATAACTCAAAAACGAAAAGTCGGTTAAAAATAAAAGTTGGTATTTAAGTTTAATGACTTTAAAGTATACGACACGAAGATTTTGAAGAAAACAGCCCCACCCTAAACTACCCTATACATGGAACATTTTTCGAAAGTTTTGATTTTCCTGAAAATGGCTCTAACGATTTTGGTTATGGTGTCATATGTTTGAGACATTTTTATGACAAATGAAATGTATATCTTGAATTTTCTGGTTATAGTCCCTGTAGTCGTATTTACTCTGGACGACTTTTGCATAACTGGTAAACCGTTAGAGATAGACCAAATCATACTATACAAAAAATGTAGGTCTTGCTAAAATACACAGTTTATGTCCCGATAAATTTTCCTGTAGGGTAAACCATTTCGGATATATTCCTTGTTGTTCATTTTTTATATATAAGTGTGCAAAGAGAACGGAATCTCATTGACTATCGCACAAAGCCTTCTGTATTCTAATATTCCCCTTGCACCTACAAGGAAATAAGCAATAAGATAATCTGTACAAATGTTTATCTTAACTAACACGAAGAAGATATAGGAATAAAAGTTTGTAAGAATGGTTAGTACAAGAGTAGAGAAAGTCATGTGAGTGCAACACATCAGATTTTTTATTTCAATTGGAATGAGTTCAGATTAATGTTAACTTTACGTTGCTAAATCTGTCATATAAATTAAACTTTGCATCACATTTAACATTAAATTGTGGCTAAATTTATTGAACTTAAGATAGAAATATATTACAGAATTTTTCACATGATATTTGTGCGATAGTCAGATACACAAATTATCATATATATTCACTGTAAACCCCTATTTTGGTCATTATTCCAATAGCTGTGTGAAGGTTGCAAATCGCTTCCATCACTCCATGTGTCACTAAATATCTGTACTGTGTTCTGTATTGCAGCGCCTATCAGTTTGTGAAACAGTGCATTCTTGAAAGCGGCACGAAAGTAACGTGCAATAAATTGTGAAGGATTCAGAGTGACAGCGAGGTACCTGCACGGTCAAGTCCCCCGCCGAATATCCAATTACAAAGTTTTAGGTAGCACAATCTTTACTGTTTTATCCCGACTTTGCGGTTCACCGGCTCCATCATTTCAATAATTGGTAACAATGATAAATTCTTCGTGATGTCTGATTTTTTATTTATATTCTTGCCACTGTCTCCACAGAGCCATCTCTCTTGTAGCTAACGTACGCCATTGACATGGGAACCAAGATTCTTGCATGAATAATGGTTAGTCGATAGCTTTCCCTTTCTCAGTTCGCAGCTAAATGCACTACATAAATCTGCCCTCCTAGAAATTACCTATATATTTAGAGTTCTTTTCTAAAACACAAATCTGACGTGTTACAATCACATTACTTTCTCCATCTTGTTATAACCATTATTACACACTCTTATTCCTATATCTTCCTCGTGCTAGTTGAGATAAAAATTTGTACAAATTATCTTATTTCTTATTTTTCTGTAGGTGCAAGGGGAATATTAGGATACACTAAGCTTTGTACGATAGTCAAATGTTTTAAAGCTTTGAGATTCTGTTCTCTTTGCACACTTAACATATACAAAAATGAACAACAATGTTCCATTTCACCAAAGTTTTAAGTTTTCCAAAACTCACACACATAACGAGGAATATCTCCGAAATAGTTCACTCAACTAAAAACTTTATTTAAACATTAATTGTGTATTTTAGCAAGATCTACATTTTTTGTATAGTATAATTTAGTCTAACTCTAACGGTTTACCAGTTATGCAAAAGTCGTCCAGAGTAAATACGACTACAGAGGCTATAGACAGAAAATTCAAGATATACATTTCATGTGTCATAAAAATGTCTCAAACATATGACATTTTAATCAAAATCGTTAGAGCTATTTTCAAGAAAATCAAAATTTTCGAAAAATTTTTCATGTAAAGAGTAGTTTAGGTTGAGGCTATTTTGTTCAAAATTTTCGTGTCACATCCTTGAAAGACATTAAACTTAAATACCAACTTTGGCTTGTAACTGACTTTTCGTTTTTTAGTTAGGTTGTCCACAGACACACAGACACATACACGTAGACAGACACACACATAGACCTCTTTCTAAATTTTTTTTTTTTTTTTAGATTTAGGGGGTCTCTAAACATGTATATCCGGTGAAATCTCGACATCGAATTTTGGGATGGAATACAATACTTCCCCTACTTACCAGTAGAGAAATAAAAAGAACACCCTGAAATTTAAGTTAATTTCCAAATAAGAAGATATGTTGATAAAAGAAAAGCTACTAACTTATTATTCAATTGTATTACATTCACATGACTTTTTCGATCAACTATAATTTTTTATGTCCATACAAACTATTGTTAGAAAAATTTTCTATCTATGCTTCGTACTCATTCAGACACGTTTTAATCAATACAATTCAAAATGTTCCAGATGCAACTAAGAATTAAAATAGGATTTAACTTTAGGGGAATTTAGTAATAATACATTTGAGAATGCAGAAGTTTAGGAAAATACTTCTTTCAAAGTGGAAATAACAGAGAGATGTTATTTCTCAAACAGGAAGTGCTCAAATTTAGCCAAAGAGTAAAGAGAAATCAGCGTGTTTATTTAAGCAGACTTCTGTCGGCAAGTTTTCCAAGTAACACAGCCGCGAGGAGACTTGGCAACGCTGTACTGCTTATCTTTATAGAAATTCAAGCAATTTCTTGTGTCCACCACCCAACTCGAGTTTTAGCAGCAGTTTTATTGGTTTAGCTGATGTTATCAGGACTGCTTGATGGAGCTAAGGGTAGTTAACTTCCCTTCAGGTCACCTTTCTCAGATTATGAAGGGTGATAATGATGAGAAAAATTGCCGTTTCTTTCTTCAACCCCCGTTCTCTGCTACCTCCCTCTGAGTTCATCCCTCAGGGACTATTACTGACATTAACTAGGGGAGCTTTATCTCAAGTTAGTGGTCTAACAACTCTGTTCTTGGTGGCATAGTGGAGTCCTTCGACTCAATGTATCTATCTACATGGATAGTCTATTTTGTTGTTTGTCAATGACAATTGATTCTATTCTTTCATAAAAATGAGGTTAGAAAATGCGTTGTCAACGTAACTATCGCCTTTTCTAAACCAGCTCGAGATAAAAGTTTCATAAATTATAATTAATTTGTCCTAGATATAAAAATCTCATACTATTCTACCAACTATTATATATCTTCTAAGCTTAAGCACACAAGAAATATGCGTATATGTATGTTACCAAGTAATCAATATAATTACTAATTATTCCTTATAGCAGTATCGTGAAATTCAAATGCTTTGTCATAGTCTGCAGTAGGCTTTGAGCTATAGTCAAATAGTTTAAAGCAAGTCGCTATATTAAAGCTTGAAAATTCCGTGCCGCATCACACGCACGCACACAAAACACACACACACACACACACACACACACACACACACACACACACACACACACACACACACACACACATACATGTACTTTTTACATTCAGGGGGTCTCAAAACACATTTCCGGTGAAATTTCAACATCAGATTTTTGGGTGGAATACAACACTTGCCCTGTATGTAGTAGAGAAAGTAAAAATCTGATGTGTTGCACTCACATGACTTTCTCTACCCTTTTACTAACCATTATTACAAACTCTTATTCCTATATATTCTTCGTGTTACTTGAGATAAACATTTGCACAAACTATCTTATTGCTTATTTCCCTGTAGGTGCAAGGGGAATGCTAGAATACAGTAGACTTTGTGCGATAGTCAAATCTTTTAAAGTTTTGAGATTCCTTCTCTTTGCACACTTAACATATAGAAAATGGACAACGATGTTCCATTTCACGAAAGTTTTGTTTTCCGAAACTCACACACATAACAAGGAATATCTCCGAAATGGTTCAACCTACAAGAAAATTTATTCAGACATAAATTGTGTATTTTAGCAAGATCTACATTTTTTGTATAATATGATTTGGTCTATCTCTAACGGTTAACCAGTTATGCAAAAGTCGTCCAGACTAAATACGACTACAGGGGCCATAGCCAGAAAATTCGAAATATAAATTTCATTTCATGTAAAGGGTAGTTTAGCGTGGGGCTATTTTCTTCAAAATGTTCGTGTCGCATCCTTGAAAAACAAACTTAAATATCAAATTTGGTTTTTAACCGACTATGAAGCACGTATTAGAAGGACTTTAATGACTTCCCTTCCATGCTAATATTTAAATTAGTGGAACCTCTTTCTCCTGTCGTTATTTTCATTCCTATGTTGAGTTTTATTATTAGTATCCAGAAGTGTAAATCAGGAACTTGAGGATATACTCCCAGTGCTTAGCCTATCCACTTACTTAGTTTTAGCTTCGCCATCGCTACTTTTTAAGAAATGGATGAAAGCTGAAATAACATTTTGCTGTGCAGAAACTGCCTATTGATTTCCTGTTAAGGTTTATAGACTGACATTGTCACAACTTTCAGTAACAACCTGTCTATATGCAAAGGACGTCGAAGTCGACGTAACTTCGCTCTAAAAAAATAGCTTCAACCGTCAAGGGATGAAGTTGGAAATGTAAGCAATAAATATATGAACAAAGTTACCCATTATAACATTATTTCACAACATGCGTTCTCCCCAGAATGAGTTTCTAACCTTATAATTAACTTACGAATAAATTTTCGAAACAGTTAAATAGTTCTTATTTCGCATTCTGCTTTTAGTTACATATATTTAAAAGATTTTGAAAATATCACCACCCTTTCCACTGAATTTTCTTCAATAAATAGTTTGGTACGATACATTAAATAGTGGATTTTGACGCGATGGACGACAAAGAATGACAAATACGAGAATTATCAACTTTGTTTCTGAATTTCCTCATTAGAACGGGGTTTTCTTTCTTTACCTGATTATCCTTCCCTTATGTAGGACATAAACCCCCTAGGACTTAGAAGCCAGTGCTTAGCCTCAGACGTCTGTCGAGGAGCACAGGAACCTATGGACCGGACAGTAGAGTTCTGTACGGACTCGGGCCAAGCCCTCGGGCCTAATTTGAAAAATGCTTTTCGGGTTCGGGCTGAACTAGGGCCGGGCTCGGGCCGGGCCCGCGCTTCAAAATTAAGGGAATAAACAACTGAAAATGGATTTTTAAAATTTTTCGACCAAGTTGGCTGAACATTTATTTTCAATGCTGTCTTATACCAGCATTAGAGGGTTTTGAATTTTAGTGTGATATATCCTTCAGTTTCCGAGTTACGAAATGTTGAATCCGGATTTTATTGTTATGCCAAATGCTCTACACGACGAAATTAAAAAAAAAAATACCGATTTTAAGGTTGTATTATATTTATCTGATTATAATCTACAAATCTGCCATACAAATTTGTTTTATTAGCCTCAGCTAATTTTGCCGCTTGAAATTTCTACTATAAAGCTTTATAAGCTGCAAGTTTCTTTAGTAACTCAAAAGCGTTCAAAAGAAAAAAAAGTATATGCCAGATTTACTTGTTTGTGTTTTGGGAATGATACGAAGAATTGCATAAAAACTGCATTATGCGACATTTTCAAAAAGTGAACATGGTGAAAACATAATTTTCAAAAACCTTAAATTTTAAAATGAAAACCATTGTTATCCTGCACTTTTAGGGTACATTATGCAACTACAATTATTTGTAGTATAAAAACTCAAAACACATGTAGTATTTTTAAAGCCATGGAATACAAATGTAATGTTTTGCCAGATTTGTACTAAATTTCAGTAGTACATTCACTTACGAGGCAAAACATAATGTATCATATTTCTTGGTCACCTATGTTGAAATGCCGAGAATAGCACAATTACCGCAGTATTTCTTTACTAGGAATTCTAAATTATTATTCTGCTGACACGTTTCAAATGCTGCCACTGATGCTAGTCAAGCACAGAATGAGAGGATTTGCAACTATATTACCTCTCACTACTCCGCTGCAATTCAATCCATTCCACGTATAAAATCTTACACCCTTATCTCGAACCCAAGGCGTATTTGATTCTTTTATGCTGCTAGTAACGCAGTACATTTTCCTGCTTTGTAAGCTGTAAACACAGCGTCAATGTTTATACTGATAGAATTACAGTTTGTTTTGTGACTGACGCTGTAGTAATGTTACTGCATCATTATTGTTCAGCATTTCTCCAAATTGAAACGTTTATTTTATTATCATGACATGAATCACTATATATATCAGACATCAGACATCAGGGCCATTGCCCATTAGTCAGCATCACCAAGTTACAACATACAAGTAGTGACACTTTCATTTTTCATAGCCCTTCTGTCTTACAACCAAGTTATATGTAGAAACAGTATCTCGTCAGCATTTGATGCTGGTAACCAAAGACATTGAAGGGACTTTTCGTAGAAAACGTGGTAGCATTCATCAAGTGCGAGTACTGAAAGAAATTTTAGTGCAGCAGGATTGGTTATTCAAGAATGTCGAACTAACCTGAACAACCGGAGTGTGTATTCCATTCTCTTTCTGCACGACAATTTGGGTCACTAAACATGGTGAGTCCTTAGTCCAATAACTTATAATTAATGTTTACTTTGATTTAAAACATGCACATATCCATCGTAGAAATAATTATAACCAAAGACCGGAACTTAGGCGGAATGCCTTTTTAAATGCGTCAAATTTATCTTCAGTTTGAAAGTGAATCTGTACGAATTACACCTTTGTGATTGAAATGCCACAATTTTATATTGCCTTTATCTGCCTTTTTAATATGTCTATTTTACAAAATATATGCTTTTTGTTGCCTTTATTTCATTATTTATGTATTAATTATTAAACATTTTCTTCAGGTACATGTTATTTCAACAATCGTTAGACCGTGACAATGAAAGTTACTTCGCCGAATGTATATTATTGTCTTTAAGTTGCAGACGGCATAGGCGTCCCTCATACAACTAATTATTTTCTTTGCAACAATGAGTGCTGCCGCGAAAATAAATGTATAGATAAAGAAAGCCTTTGGATTATCACCTGTGTTTATTTTAAAATGCAATAATGAGCAGGTACGGGTCTAACTTTCTTTCAGTTTTCATTGCGACGTTGTAGCTAGCGGCAAGATGCTGAAATTCAATGTTTCTTTACGTACCAAATTACACAGTTATGTTACTACTTTTTGAACCGGCATATTTTGTACCGACGGTAAAGTAGTCACATGCAAAATATACAGTAGTCTGTGAACCTGAAAAGAAGTACTTTGTATCACAACATATCGGCACAATCAAACAGGGCTTACAGGCAGAAGATTCCTTTGCTTCCAATAATATACTAACCAATCTGTACCTAGCGAGTCAAGTTTGCGAAAATGTTACTTAACCGAATGTTACGATGACACAATGAAAATAACTAAAGATAAAATGAAAAATAAGATGATCTGGGATATCGACGAGTCAACTGATACCATAGGTCGTTTCATTGCCAATTTGTTAATGGACGATTAGATCCTACAGAAGATGAATCAATGAAATCATTCCTCCTTACTGCAGATTATCTTGAGAAAGTTAACAATCGAACTATTGCGCAGTTATTCACCAGTTCACTAAATTTGCTGAGGCCTGAAGAGGTTCAATACGACGCCTTACTTTTCATCAGTGACGCTGCATCATATATGAAAAAGGCTGGAATAGCGTTAAAAGTGTTATTTCCATACATGTTTCACGTGACAGATTGCCCCTCCCCCCCCCCCCCCCAACCTATCATATAGTGATGGGGGACATGTATCGCGGCAGCACTTTGCTTAAAACTTTGAAGTTCTTTAAAATATGACGATCAGTTATTGAATAGTGTAATGTGTTATTGGGTTTCTCTTATTGCCTGTTTTAGTATTTATAATGCCCTTTTTCTGCCTATTTTAACTATTTATAATGTCTTTTTGCCTGCCTATTTTAGTGATTTATAATGCCTAAACTTCCCACCTCCTAATTTGTGCTATGGCCAATTGCGGATAGCTTACAACAGATAGAGTACATTAATATTGTTTTATAATCGTATATTGCCCCGATAAACCCTTAGAAACACATCAATAATCTTTTCTTCAAACTTGGAAGATACGGTTATTTCTAAGGCTTTAACGAGACAATATCATGATCTCAAAACAATATTAATATACTGACGTTATTTATGCAGGTACCCAACATTCGCTAGCGTAAGTATTTGGACCAAAATTGGATTTTAGGAAATAAATAAATTATTATTATTATTATTATTATTATTATTATTATTATTATTATTATTATTATTATTATTATTATTATTATTATTATTATTATTATTATTATTATTATTATTATTATTATTATTATTATTATTATTATTATTATTATTATTATTATTATTATTATTATTATTATTATTATTATTATTATTATTATTATTATTATTATTATTATTATTATTATTATTATTATTAATTATAATTATAATTTTAATTATTATTATTAATTATAATAATAATAATGATAATAATAATATTGTTAATAACTGCGGGATAATTTTGTTTAAAAGAAAATTGCACAATCGGGCTCGGGTCGGGCCCGGGGCATGGCCTATAGACTATTCTCGGGCTCGGGTCGGGCCCGGGCCATGGCCTATAGACTATTCTCGGGCTCGGGCCGGGGCCGGGCTTGGTTGGTACCAGGCCGGGCCGGGCCTAAGAAAGTCGGCCCGTGGAGACCTCTACCGGACAGAATATCTAGGAAATGGTTCTCTTCACAGAAAAACATGTACTTAAGATAAGTTGTGCATTTTAAGATGTACTTTCTTGTGTAAAATTTCTTCTAGCTCTTACGGTTTAGCATTTATAAACAGTCATCCTTTAAAAAGACAACTTCTGAGCAAATTCCCCAAAAAATTCATGAGGTACAAAAACAAAATGTTGGTAACATGGAAATGGACGAGTGATAGGGTTCTGTTGGTGGAGAAAAGCGAGTTTTGGCGCCCCTGTTACTGGAGACAATTATATCCTGTCCCCGTTTTAGCTCTTCCTCCCCTCTAACTCTCTTGTCAGCACTTAATTCTCTTCTCTGGACGCTGATGACTCTGTGCTAGAAAAGAATGTCATTATTGATAGCGACAGACAGAGAGGCCGACCGCTTCCAGAATGTAATTAAGAACATGATAGACTCCAGCAAATAATTCTCATTCAGCTCCTTGTAAGAACAAGGCCAGTGGTGTGTGTTAAATTTAAAAAATCTGATGTGTTGCACTCACATGACTTTCTCTACTCTTTTACTAACCATTCTTACAAACACTCATTCCTATATCTTCTTCGTGTTAGTTGAGGTAAACATTTGTACAAATTATCGTGTTGCTTATTTCCTTGTAGGTGCAAGGGGAATATTAGAATACAGTAGGCTTTGTGCGATAGTCAAATGTTTTAGAGCTTTGAGATTCCGTTCTCTTTGCACACTTAACGTGTAAAAAATGAATAACGATGTTCCATTTCACGAGTTTTAAGTTTTCCGGAACTCACACACATAACAAGGAATATCTCCGAAATGGTTCACCCTACAAGAAAACTGATTCTCACATAAATTGTGTATTTTAGCAAGATCTACATCTTTGTACAGTATGATTTGGTCTATCTCTAACGGTTTACTAGTTATGCAAAAGTCGTCCAGAGTAAAAATTAAAAGAACATATTATATCCACAGATTTAAGATTCTAATATCAGTATAAATTTCATGTTCATTTACGTGAATTGTGTTTCAAAAGGAGCATTTCCATCGGAATAATGCTAAACGTGGCTTATATTGAACTCTTTGTAATAGTTACGAAGTTTTAGAGTTACTCAAAATGTCAGAATTGCCATCCTAATATTTTCACCTCAAAACGTACACGTAAATTTAGGAAATGTTCTTCTTTTTTAATTCAGCACACTTCACACGGTTCTTCTGAATTGTGATATCATATACTGATATTTTAATGTTGTACAATTCCTTGTCTATTTCCCCAGTGGTACGGGAATTAAAAACCGTTTATACAATGCAATAAAGAATCAATTTCCAGAAATAGATTGCAATCAACCCCTACCACAGCAAAATGCACCTTTAAGCGTACTCAAACTTATCTCTATATTTCTTTTTAGCAGCATAATTCAAAGAGTTGAAAGCTGGTTATATCAGATTTTTCTGTCATTTTTACATCCCCCTTTAATCGTTTGTATACAGAACTTAGCATATTTAGTTTCTCTACCTCTTGATGAATAAAAAATTAGATATCGAAATTTTAGTGGAAGTACAAAAACATTTTGCGTACTCTGGCATGTACGTATTTATCAGTTTGAATGTCTGCAAGCAGCATAAATTAAAAGTCTGTATATTGTATTGACTATATTAATAATATTATGAAATATAACTTATTTATCTGCATGTTATCTTTAACTGGGTAACCCCATTCTATCTTGAACAAATACCCTTACAAAAGCTCTTTCCTGTTAATTTCGGACCCTTAGAAGTTCGCAAGCCCACTGTTGAGTGAAGGTTGTCAGTGGCGTATGAGCTGTGTTAGAATGTACAACACAGTGAACTTTTTATTAGCAAAAGTATGGTGACAGATGAAATTACGGACACATTATTCATGAATTTAGAAGAATCGGAAACGTAAGATGAAGACGAACATTCATTTTAAATTTCTGACGGTGAATCCGGGAATGAACAACCGGACGGGTACTACGCCACTGATGCTTGTTCAGCTGGTTTATCTGCGTTGTCATAGAATGTTCCTTTCTGTGTCTAAGAGGAATACCTCAAATTAAGGAAACACAGAACTGATATTTTAGCCTTTTAGTAAAAAACATCAATTTTTGGATTTTTATTGAAAACAATGCACCATACCTTAAAGAATATAGTTGCGAAGTTTTAATCCCCTAAGGAGGGGGGACACATATTTTTTACGCCATTTTAAAAGTGGTGCGCCTCTATCTCTGCCTTCCATTTCAACTTTAAACTTTTGTTTTCTTTTGTTACTTTCCGATATTCAAAGTCTATCTTCTGCCACAAAAAACTAGCTAGAGATCTAAGTCTCTTTTTTTTTTTCAATATAGTTCAGAAAAATAGGTAATAAAATGTAGTATTGGGATTTTGATATTGCCTATACGCCTCCTTAGCGCGCTTGCCTCTACCGCAGAGGACCCCGGTACACGCATGGGCATTTTATGCCCTCTGGGAGGTCTGGCACGGGGTGCACTCAGCCTCATCAGGTCCCGGGGGGACCAATTGAGAAGCTACTTGATGGATAAGTAGCGGCTCCAGGTCGAGAAGACCGCAAAACTGGTCGGGAGGGCTCGGGGCGCTGACCACGTCCCACCCTCCAGTACTGCACCCCCTAATGTCGCCTGTAGTGGGCAGAGGTGGGGGGCGTATTGGCTGGGAGGTGGGCCTTGGCCCTTCATGGGCTGTTGCGCCGGGGTTTAGTTTTATACCTCTTTTTTAAAAATTAATTAATATAATAATGCGCTATTAAAACTTTTAAGAAAAACTATTCACAATATCAAAATTTCATAAGAATTAATAAAATATACAATTTTAAAAAATCAACTATTATGCAACATCTGTTGGAGAAGATAAATTTTGATTATACGTAATCAAATTGTTATAAATTAATTAATTTATCAAGAGTGTGATTATATATTAGAAAGAAATTTGGTACCCACATTTCTTTAGTTCCTAGTAATGGCTGTGCAAAAAATTGTCTAACTTCAATACTTCAAAAAATCACCCTTTTCACTTCGGTTAACCCAACATTCACCTAGTAACCCGGTACTGAGAGATCTGACGCTTTTGTTTTCAGATTTTCTGAAATGAACGTAACGATAAATGGTATTTGTAGAGAAACGCATTTTACTTCTTAGCTTTTCCTCTTTCTCCTTTAGCGTCTTAAAGGTTCGGCATAAGTAAATTGGACAACCCTGAATTCCTCCATCGCATCAAGACCGAATAGAAATTTAAGTTAATGAAGAATTTTTTATGACACTCGTTTAAAAATGGATCAGGAGAGAGGGAAGTAAAGGGGCGTCACATTAATGCAGGAAAAATAATGGGATTCGCCGATTTCCTCGATAGTAATAATGATAATAATAATAATGACGCGGAGGGAAATTTTGCCTTCCCTGATTTTCAAAATGGAACCCATGTAATTTACACGTTATATCTAAGTCATTCTGAGAAAACCAAAGTTGTTACAGAAGTTAAAAGTTATCGCAAGGGAAGAATGCCCCTACTTAGATTAAAGTAATTATTTTTGCATTTATCTGACATAATGGAAGCCCAATTGAAAATGTTCAATGATTCCTTTTCATTCTGTAGAACTCCGGGACCATTTTCCTTCCCGTATTAAAATAGTTGGTGAGCTTTTCGATATCTGAAGTTTCTACTCCACTTGGCTCTGGCAAAAAGTACCGTAGATATAATGATTTAAAGGAAGTAATCTACTAATACCAGTTGAAAGTATATTTTAGGAATAAACTGAGAAATGGCTTTTCGCTGAACTCAAAAGATTAAGAGAAATAAGCAGGTATTTTGCTCATCTAAAAGTTGCAGATGTCCCTTACTTATTACAGGCGTGTTACCCGTTTTCTGTTGAATATGCTATAATAACATTACAAAATTCAGTCCTGTTACACTTCTGTCACTTTATTTTCCTTCTAAACTTTTGCACAAATACACAACTCTCTTCTATTGATGTTAACACAGTCTACAGTCTTTCGTGATATTAAAACTCACAACTGTTTTCTTCTCGTAATCTTGGCTCAGTTTCTTCACTGTTTCTCTTTCCTTTGTGTGTGTCATACTCTGCCTCCGACGATATGATCACTCGACGCTCGTTGAATCTTCTTCACTTCGACCATATCACCACACACACACACACACACACACACACACACACACACGCGCGCGCGCGCGCGCGCGCGCGCGCGTCTGTAACTCTCCCTTCTGTTGTTTCCTCGCTTCCTTATACAGCGAGGATGGTGTAACATGGCCTTTCTTGAATTCCATAAACACGCCGGCAGCCGGATGCCCCTCAAAGGTTCTGGAAACCTTTTGTGTTGCCCCCTTGACTGTTGCGGTGCGAAGTAGCTTTACTCCGACCGACCTTTGTTGTGTGTCACGCCCGACGTCACAATACATAGTGCCTTTCTCATTGTCTCTCAGACCTTTTCTTTATTTCTTTGGTTCTCTCATATTCGTGTTCATATCCCCATATTTCCTCTCTCCATCTTCTCTTTGATTTTTCCCTCTTGATGGCGAAAATATGTACGATTTCGAGGAAGGGAAAACCTTCTTAGTTTTTTCTGGGGATGTGGAATTATGTAGATCAGAGTGAAGTATTCACAGCAATCGTTTACCAAATCAAAGAATGCTTGGCAGCACCGACAGATAAGAACAAGCAATAATTATTGTTACAATCACCTACTGTGGTTAGGCAAATTACATAATCTTGAACTTGATAACCTTCCTTTATCTTATGCACGTAATATTCTTACCTTACTTATGATTAACATACTAAAAAGTTATCTTTCAGAATAAATAAAGCAGTAAAGTGGCATTGCTATTTAGAATTTAAACATATTTTACAGCTATTTAATAAACTTAATGGGATATTTGGTTTTAACCTTAATATTATATTCACACTTTGAGCTTGATGAGAATTCATAATGCATAAACTTCGTTTACCAGGAAGCTTAGTCAATACTTGGTGAGCAATGACTGCGGGTGAAGGTGCATGATCTAGCCATGCAAGTGATCTTGTAAGAAATTACTTTAAGAATAACCTGACTCAGCAGGGCAGACCGGGTTCTGAACGTATCCTACATCTGCTCAAGGTAACACTGTTCACAGAACAAACAGCCTGCTTGCTCTTGTAATTTACTACTTTATTTAGTTAATTACAAGTATTTTTTTAATGTGTTGGTACTAGGTATGAGTTGTTCAGCCAAACCCTAAATACCCGGTGCCTCCACCACCATGTCACGCCCTGCTTTGGAAGTGTGTGTGCGACAGGAGGTATCATGTGAGCGTAGCAAGAAAGACTGAGCAAAGGAGAGTCAGTGAGAGAGAGAGAGAGCGAGATAGAATGAGAGAGGGCGAGAGCGAGCGAGAGAAGGAGAGAGAGCGAGAGAGGGACAGAGAGCGAGAGCACGAGAGAGAAGGCGAGAGCGAGAGCGAGAGCAGGAGAGGCAGTGAGAGACAGCGAGATAGTGGGAAAGAGCGAGATGGAGCGAAGTAGACGAAGAGAGCGGGAGAGAGAGTTGCGAGAGCTAGCGAGAGAGGGCGAGAGCACGAGAGAGAGCGAGAGAGTAAAGGAGTGAGAGAGAGCAAGATATAGAGCGAGATATGGATATTTGAACATGCGCGTGCGTACCTTAGCGTCGTAGCACCGTATATCCATTACGCTAAACAGGCTACGGAATTCGCCCGCTTGTTCTGTCATGCATTACAGCTACACTGGGCATGATCACTGTCGTGCATACCCTCAAAAATGTTAAGGCACAGTTTTGTAATCCTAGATCATAGGTTTCCTAACCAGACGGATTGTTACTTATTTTAACCCTCAATGTGAAGATAACATTAATCATTTTTGCATTTATATGTACTCCTGCTTATGAAACTATAAGATAAATAAACTCCTTGATGAATCTGGCTCGTTTTCTGGAGGCCTCATGTTCAAATCCCATGGGCCGACCAATCCGACTGGGGGTTTTTCCTGGTCCCCAAGGTAAATACTGGATTGGATATCTAATACCATGGCTCAAAGTTCCACCTTAAGAATAAAACAATAGTATAAATAAAAAATAGGTTATAATTGTGAATGCTCTGCCATCTATGTACAGACAACGATGGATTGGAGGGCGCCCTAATGCCCTCTGTTAGCTTGTGCTGACACTCTGTGGACACGTGACGAACCAGAATTACGGATAGGGTTAAGACCTTGGAGCCCTACTGTCCGTCAAACATCGTTTTACAATTATCTCCTGATAGACCTGTCGCGATATGACTACGTAATTAAATGAACTAAAATAAGTAGAGAAAAAACAACTTTGAGTGCAATACAAATGCTTTTCCTGGGCAAGGGACGAAGAATTTTGATATTAATTATTTGGGCCTGATGCGCCTGGACCGGGACGGCTTTCGTGCGGTGGGTGGTGAGAAAACAAGAAGCTAAATACTCAATTTTATTCCATCCCGAAGAAGAAATCAGCACATTCTTTTCAGCTCGTATTTAAATGGTATTATTTTTTGTGGTACGTTAATGGCGTTTAAGAAACACGTTAAAACAATTATTTAAACAGGTAGTGCATGTAATTTCTCGTTAATAATAATAATAATAATAATAATAATAATAATAATAATAATAATAATAATAATAATAATAATAATAATAATAATAATAATAATAATAATAATAATAATAATAATAATAATAATAATAATAATAATAATAATAATAATAATAATAATAATAATAATAATAATAATAATAATAATAATAATAATAATAATAATAATAATAATAATAATAATAATAATAATAATAATAATAATAATAGCAACAGCAACATCAACAACAACAACAAGAATAAGAATAACTAACAATAACAATAACACCCACTGTTACATTTAATTATACTTTAAAATACAGACATACAAGAATATACATATCGTTCTTAAGCTTTTCTGTAATGAAGAAAAAATAAGAAAAGCATAATAAGCATAATATAATGTTTATTTGCCATAAAAGTGGACTGAAGAGACGTTTCCTTTCTAATTTCGGTATATCTTATATGTGCACTGACACACATCACACAATATTGTCACCCATCGCATTATTGTCGGCACTACCGCAAAGGAGCCGAAGGAAAGAGACAGAGAATGGCCGCATTGTTGGGGCGCTTGCCGAAAGAGAGACAAGGATAGAGGCTTCTGGAATCTTCTGCTTTGTATTTCACCGCAATAACTGAACTTTCCAGAATAGTGCCTGGGAGATATAAATAGCGGTAAAGTGCGACAGACAGTGGACAGATGTATGTGAAGCGTTGAGTAGTCTTGCCGACGGAAAGGACAGACGTATGTGAAGCGTTGAGTAGTCGTGCCGACGGAAAGGACAGACGTATGTGAAGCGTTGAGTAGTCGTGCCGACGGAAAGGTCAGACGTATGTGAAGCGTTGAGTAGTCGTGCCGACGGAAAGGTCAGACGTATGTGAAGCGTTGAGTAGTCGTGCCGACGGAAAGGTCAGACGTATGTGAAGCGTTGAGTAGTCGTGCCGACGGAAAGGTCAGACGTATGTGAAGCGTTGAGGAGTCGTACCGACAGAAAGGTCAGACGTATGTGAAGCGTTGAGTAGTCGTGCCGACGGAAAGGTCAGACGTATGTGAAGCGTTGAGTAGTCGTGCCGACGGAAAGGTCAGACGTATGTGAAGCGTTGAGGAGTCGTGCCGACGGAGAAGAGACAGTTGTGTTACTAGTTCGGAGCCGTGCTGTTGGTGAATGGGAAAAGACTTTCTTACTGTTGCAACGAGTGTACTGTTTACGGAAATAAAAGTGTTTCTTTATCTAGACTACATCTGTCGTCTTTACTTTACACCCAACCAAAGTCACAATATTTAGGCAAAATATGAAATTTCTACACACCTGGCTTCTTCAGCTACTAAAATAACATTTAAGTTAGGATTTTAAACTTCGTAAACAAAAATGCAATGTGCAATAGTAAGCAATATAGGAAGTAGCGTCGTTGAAACAATTTACACATCACCTCATTCATTTGCATTGCAATAAAACGGTTAGCATCGACTATCTGGTACATGCACCCCACGTTTTTGGTTTTAAATTTTGCAAGTATTTTTATGGATATTAAAAAGGTTCACAATCACAAATTTTCAGGGCACTGTGTGAAGTTAGGGGAAATTATTTTATACTTTTTAGTCCATTTTAAAAACCTGGTACCTATATTAAAAAGTATTTAGAAATCTTTTAATATTTAATGTTATTATAGAGTGATATGATGCCTATGATGCCGAATATTTAGTTTCCGTCCTCGCTGTGAGTTCATCCTGGATTTGTAACGTTATAAACAAGGAAATGCGGATGGTGTAAGACTCAACTTTTTGGACGTTTGGTGCCTACAGAAACTGCTCTTTTTAAAACATTCCATGAAACAACATGGCCGTGAATATAGTCAGGTTAATTGGAAGAAAGTTGCATAGACGGATGAGTGAATTTCTGACAAGCTGGATTCACAAGTGATGCTTGCTATCGCTTAGGAGAGGACTACTTGAGGTTCATCTTCCTGTGAAACATGGAAGAGGGAATTTAATGTTATACGACTATTTTGATACAGTAGCATAGGGAAAGAAACAGCATTGCATTTCCTTCATAACATGAATACCATATGAATGGATCAGTTATTTCCTTTACTTCTCCCATTACCTGTTGAAATTTATATTTCATTGTAAACTTTTTTCTTATTTTACCCCTACTCTGGAATATAGATTGTTAAGTATTTTTACTTTCTCTTCTGGTAAGTAGGGGAAGTATTGTATTCCACCCAAAAATTCGATGTCGAGATTTCACCGGAAATACATGTTTTGAGACCCCCTGAATCCAAAAAAAGCATTTTTAGAAAAAGGTCCGTGTGTGTGTCTGTGTGTCAGTCTGTGTGTCAGTCTGTCAGTCTGTGGACACCATAACTCAAAAACGAAAAGTCGGTTAAAAACCAAAGTTGGTATTTAAGTTTAATGTCTTTTAAGGATGCGACACGAAGATTTTGAAGAAAATAGCCCGACCCTAAACTACCCTTTACATGAAAGATTTTTCGAAAATGTTGATTTTCTTGAAAATAGCTCTAACGATTTTTGTTAAAATGTCATATGTTTGAGACATTTTTATGACAAATGAAATGAATATCTTGAATTTTCTGGCTATAGGCCCTGTAGTCGTATTTACTCTGGACGACTTTTGCATAACTGGTAAACCGTTAGAGATAGACCAAATCATAATATACAAAAAATGTAGATCTTGCTAAAATACACAATTTATGTCAGAATAAATTTTCTTGTAGGGTGAACCATTTCGGAGATATTCCTAGTTATGTGTGTGAGTTTCGGAAAACTTGTAACTTTCGTGAAATGGATCATCGTTGTTCATTTTTTTATATGTTACGTGTGCAAAGAGAACGGAATCTCAGAGCTTTAAAAGATTTGACTATCGCACAAAGCCCACTGTATTCCAATATTCCCCTTGCACCTACAGGGAAATAAGCAATAAGATAATTTGTACAAATGTTTATTTTAACTAACACGAAGAAGATATAGGAATAAGAGTTTGTAAGAATGGTTAGTACAAAAGTAGAGAAAGTCATGTGAGTGAAACACATCAGATTTTTACATCATGTAATATGCACTTTATGAAGTGAGATAAACACACTGTTCCCTTCATATCAATTCTAGCTTGTATAGAGCAAAAGGTTTCTTATATGCCGGTACATTACTTTGTAAAACTGCACAGGAACATCATATCATATTCTGTGATGTTTGTTCACTGCGGTCACTTCAATCTCAACACACATTAGCAAACATTGTGACAAAAACGACAAAATCCAGTCCAGTTACTTTTCTGTCAATATATTCTCCTTCAAAACCTTTGCACAAAGTATGCGCCAAAATATGCAGTACTATAAATTATGTTACTTTTACTGTCATTACCTTACGTATCAGACGATAGTGTAAATGATCAAAATGTGCTCCATTGCAGTGTAGGCAGAGTTCATAACGAATGTGCGAAAGTAATAGTTTGTTGTTGCTATTATTATTATTATTATTATTATTATTATTATTATTATTATTATTATTATTATTATTATTATTATTATTATTATTATTATTATTATTATTATTATTATTATTATTATTATTATTATTATTATTATTATTATTATTATTATTATTATTATTATTATTATTATTATTATTATTATTATTATTATTATTATTATTATTATTATTATTATTATTATTATTATTATTATTATTATTATTATTATTATTATTATTATTATTATTATTATTATTATTATTATTATTATTATTATTATTATTATTATTATTATTATTATTATTATTATTATTATTATTATTATTATTATTATTATTATTATTATTATTATTATTATTATTATTATTATTATTATTATTATTATTATTATTATTATTATTATTATTATTATTATTATTATTATTATTAGTATTAGTATTAGTATTAGTATTAGTATTAGTATTAGTATTAGTATTAGTATTAGTATTAGTATTAGTATTAGTATTAGTATTAGTATTATTAGTATTAGTATTAGTATTATTATTATTAGTATTAGTATTATTAGTATTAGTATTATTAGTATTAGTATTATTATTAGTATTATTATTAGTATTATTATTAGTATTATTATTAGTATTATTATTAGTATTATTATTAGTATTATTATTAGTATTATTATTAGTATTATTATTAGTATTATTATTAGTATTATTATTAGTATTATTATTAGTATTATTATTAGTATTATTATTAGTATTAGTATTAGTATTAGTATTAGTATTATTAGTATTAGTATTATTAGTATTAGTATTATTAGTATTAGTATTATTAGTATTAGTATTATTAGTATTAGTATTATTGTTAGTATTATTGTTAGTATTATTATTATTATTATTATTATTATTATTATTATTATTATTATTATTATTATTTCACATGTGCTCCAAGCGTGTGTTCTGTGTCAAGCAGGTTGCAGAATCTAATATTCTAAACTGTGGCGAAACCAAAGATTGTATTATAATTTCTGGAATGTGATTCAGTGTATACCTTTCTTTGTAAACTGAATCAGCTCTTAAGAGGTTGGCATCTACTCTTTCATCCAGCATATTTCATTCGTCAGGCTGTAGACAGCAAACTTCACATTTTAATTAAAATTGTAAGGGCATATCTATTTTGAGAGACTATATAATAACAAAATTCGAGATTTCAACGTTTCGGTTCACGCGCAGCTTATCCATGAAGCATCAAACATGTAGATCTGTTAAATCTCGATATCGATTTTTTTTTTTTTTTTTTTTTAACTGGAATGCCAATCTTCCTTGAGGCAGGTAGAAGAGAAAGCAAATATTGTGCACGACAGAAGGATGATATAAACGAAGTTAATGTTGAGATTTCCTGGAAATATTAATCTTGTTTTATTCATTCCATTCTCCAGAAACAAATTAAGAACGCCAGCAGCACATTTTGCTCGCTTAGCTGTCAAGACAGCTTTGGTGCAAATGCTTAAATTCATCTAAGCGTACTCTGCACACTACTGTCATACTGGAGGTTTTTGCTAAAAAATTGTGCAGTTATTTACTCATAAGCAGAACACGGATATATATTACATGTCATAGTTTTTGAATTTGCCTTTTTTTTCATGAAAAATATAAGGGAAGCACGATTTTATCAATGGTGATTAAAATTATTCAGTTCTCATGGGTCATATAAAGTCATATTTTGGCTTTTTTAGGTTTACTTGTCAGTTTTACTCTCTCTACTAAGTATAGTAAACTAGAAAAAGTATTATATTCCACCCAAAAATTCGATGTTGAAATTGCACCGTAAATAAATGTTTTGAGGCCCCCTGAATCCAAAACAAGCATTTTTAGAAAAAGGTCCGTATGTATGTGTCTGCTGTCTGTCTTTGATCTGCCAGGCTCTAGACAGGATAACTCAAAAAGCAAAAGTTGGTTAAAAACCAACGTTGGTATTTGAGTTTAACATCTTTAAAGGATGCAACACGAAGATTTTTAAGAAAATTCCTGCAGCCTAAACTACCCATGGAAAGTTTTGATTTAATCGAAAATGACTAACGATTTTCATTAAAATGACACACGTTTAGAGGATTTTTATGACAAATGAAATCTACATTTTGAATTTTCTGCCGTAGCCTATGTAGTCCTGTTTACTCTGGGTGACTTGAATAACTCGTACACCGCAAGAGATAGACTAAATCTTACTAATAAACAATGCAAATATTGATAAAACACACAATTTATGTTCAAATACATTTATTTTGTAGAATGAACCATTTCGGACATATTCCTTGTTATTTGTGCCAGTTTCGGAAAACAAACTTTCGTAAAATGCAACTTTGTTGTGCGCAAAGAGAACGGAATCTCTAAGCCTAACGTATTCTCATATTTCCCTTGTACCTACAAGAAAATAAGTAATAAGATAATTTCGGGGTACCGGCATGGGTCTTTTTTCCCTCTGGGAGGTGTAGTTCGGGGAGCACTCAGCCTCATGAGGTCCCTGAGGGACCAATTGAGGAACTACTTGAATAAAGAAGTACCGGTCCCAGGTTGTGAAGACCTCATAACCGGCCAGGAGGGATCAGAGCGCTGACCACGCACCACTCTCCAGTACTGCACCCCACTTGTGACGCCTGTAGTGGGTAGAGGTGCGGGACGCAGCGTCTGGGCGGTAGGCATTGGCCTAGATAGGGCTGTTGTGCCGTGGGCTTAGCGATTAGTAACCCTTAAAGGTAAATACATTTTCAGTTTGGATTTTAAGTTTTAGGTCATATTTTCAGAATTTTACGTCATATTTTGGTAATTTTTGCAGCATAAATTCATGCTTATTTCGAGAATATTTAGGTAAAAAAATCCATGTCCTAATCGTGAAATAATAGCCAGAAAATTCAAGCTATACATTTCATTTGTCATTAAATATCTTAAGCATATGGCATTTTACTCAAAATCGTTAGTCATTTGCAAGGAAATCAAAATTTTGGAAAAGCTTTCCATGTAAAGGATAGTTTAGGGTGGAGCAATTTTCTTCAAAATCTTCGTGCCGCATCCTTGAAAGGCGTTAAACTTAAATATCAACTTTGGTTTTTAACCGACTTTTTGTTTAAAAAAACACACACACACACGACTTTTTTCAGAAACTTTTTTTTTTTTTATTCAGGGGACCTCAAAACATATTTCTGCTGAAATCTTGACATTGAATGTTTGGGTCGAATGCAATACTTCCTCTACTTTACTAAACGTGCTAGAGAAAGTAAAAATAAAATATGTGATCTATATATTGACAACCAAATATTTCACAAATGTTTGTGATATACGTTCACTCCTGTACCATTTATTTCTCCAATCAGCATGGAGGGGCAGAAATTAAAGGGTGAGTTATTCGTGTACACTCCATTTGTTGCTAAAATGAGTCGTTCAGTCACAAAATGATATTAAATAACTGAATTGCAGCGTGTATAATGGGGTAAATTTGTAGGCATATATTTGGCAAGCGTGTAAAGTGGAAGGTCAGGAATGTTCACACCGCGCTGATACTGCCCATCAAAGTTGACAAAATACTACCCCTCCATTTGTTACTTAAAGTAGGTGATAACATAGACACGTGGTGAAGACAGTTTTGTAGCGCTGACTTAGGTTTTGAGACCCCCTGAATCCAAAACAAACATTTTTAGAAAAAGGTCCGTTCACACGCTGTGTGTGTACGTGCGTGGGTTGGTGTGTGTGTGTGCCTTGCACTTAAATGTGGGAAGAAAGAAATTATGGGGGAGATAATTAAAATTATGAATGGAAAGGTTATTTATATGCAAGAAAGTATTGTATTCCCCTATCACAACTAGTAAAACTAAACACGAAAGCAGTTGAAGTTATAAACGTGTGTGTCTGGAACAGTACTAAAAAAGGTAGTTTAAAAATCAAACTTAGTATTTCAGTTCATCTTTCAAGGATGCGAAGAAATCATATTGTGGTTTGAACAAGTTGTCACTAATCCTATTGCACAATATTTATTACTTTTTATAACAGCTATGCATTCGAAGATTTCTCTCTAAGAGTATGCATTTGAAATTCCAGGTGCTGTAGTTGTTATAAACACCATGTGGTAGCAGCACCCATCACCACCGCTTCATATACACCTATTGGCGAAGCTTGGAACCGTATTGCGAAACTCTGTTTCTTACCACCAGGTGGCACTAGACTATCGACACTACTGCCATCTAGCGAACTTGCTGTGTCTCATTATTACAGAGGCAATAAAATGCTGCTACCTAGTGGCCTTGCTATGTGTTAGTTTGCACGACTTCTGAATTGTAATAAAAGTCAGTTTTGTTTTTCTAAACCTGTCCTATCCTTAAAAAACAACTTCGATGTGATCCTTCAGACTATTTTTATTTTCCCTGCTCCGTCCTTTCAGTAAGTAGAGAATGTATTGCATTCTAACAGCAAATTCGATATCGAAATTTCACCGAAAATACATGCTTTGTTAGACTCCCTGAATAAAATATTTTTTTAAGAAGAGATGCTTGTTTCTTTCTATCTCTCTCTCTTTCTTTCTCTCTCTCTTTCTTTCTCTCTCTCCCCCTCTCTCTTTCTCTCTCTCTCGTCTCTCTTTCTCTTTTTGCCGTTCCTTCTCTTTCTTTCTCCTTCTCTCCCTTTCTCTCTCTTGTTCTTTCTCTCTGTCCCTTTCTCATGTACTACACATATACTAACATGTTAAAGTTTTTGAATTTATTCCACTTCCGCCGTTACGTTCTAGTTTCTCTCACGACCTTTCCTTCTTACTCTTCTCTTATGTCTACATTCTGGAGTCTAATTTTACTTGCTCTAGTATGCAAGTAGAGGAAGTATTGTGTTCCACACACCAAAAAAAAAAAAAAAAAAAAAAAAAAAAAAAGTCGATGTCGAGATTTGCTTTCAGCCCCTTGAATACCAAAAAGAGAGAGCATTTTTAGAAAAAGGTCCGTGTGTGTGTGTCTGTCTGTCTGTAGGCAGCATAACTCAATAACCAAAAGTCGGCTAAAAACCAAAGTTGGTATTTAACTTTTATATGTTTCAAACATGCGGTACGAAGATTTTCAAAAAATTGGTCCACCCTAAACTAGCCTTTACATGGAAAAATTTTTCCAACATTTTGATTTTCATGAAAATGACTAAAGATTGTGATTAAAATGCCCTATATTTGAGATTCTTATTAGAATTTTCTGGTTATAGCCAATGTAGTCCTATTTACCCTGAATGACTTTTGCATAACTGGTAAACGGTAAGAGAAGGTTCAAATCTTACTATACAAAACTATACAAAAACACAATTTTCGTCTAAATATTTTTATTATTATTATTATTATTATTATTATTATTATTATTATTATTATTATTATTATTATTATTATTATTATTATTATTATTATTATTATTATTATTATTATTATTATTATTATTATTATTATTATTATTATTATTATTATTATTATTATTATTATTATTATTATTATTATTATTATTATTATTATTATTATTATTATTATTATTATTATTATTATTATTATTATTATTATTATTATTATTATTATTATTATTATTATTATTATTATTATTATTATTATTATTATTATTATTATTATTATTATTATTATTGTTATTGTTATTGTTATTGTTATTGTTATTGTTATTGTTATTATTATTATTATTATTATTATTATTATTGTTATTGTTATTGTTATTGTTATTGTTATTGTTATTGTTATTGTTATTGTTATTGTTATTGTTATTGTTATTGTTATTGTTATTGTTATTGTTATTGTTATTGTTGTTATTATTGTTGTTATTACTGTTGTTATTATTGTTATTATTATTGTTATTATTATTATTATTATTATTATTATTATTATTATTATTATTATTATTATTATTATTATTATTATTATTATTATTATTATTATATATTATTATTATTATTATTATTATTATTATTATTATTATTATTATTATTATTATTATTATTATTATTATTATTATTATTAATCATTATTATCATCATCATTATCATCATCATTATCATCATTATCATCATTATTATCATTATTATTATTATTATTATTATTATTATTATTATTATTAATTTATTCATTTAGTTACTTAGTTACTTAGTTATTTATTTATTTAGTTGCTTACTTACTTACTCAGTCACTCAGTCAGTCACTCACTCACTCACTCACTCACTCACTCACTTATTTATTTATTTATTTTATATATATATATATATATATATATATATATATATATATATTTATCTATTTATTTATCTATTTATTTATCTATTTATTTATTTATCTATTTATTTATCTATTTATTTATTTATTTATTTTTATTTTATTTATTTTTATTTTATTTATTTATTTGTTTTTTTGAGTGAACCATTTCGGAGATATTGCTTTTTATTTGTGTGAGTTTTGGAGAAATGGTGCATTGTTGTTAATTTTTTATGTGCTAACCGCGCAAAGAGAACGGAATTTGAAAGCTTTAAACAATTTGACTATTGCTCAAAGCCTACTGTGTTCTCATATTCTCCTTACACCTACAAGAAGATAAACAATAAGATAATTTCTGCAAATGTTTATCTCAGCTAACACGAAGATATAGGTATAAGGTAATGTACCTGAAGATTGGAAGCATGTGTCCTATAAATGTAATTTGAAATCTAATACCCAATTTAAAGTCAATACGAATATAAATAAACCCATACAAAATAAAGAATTTCTTCCTTCCAAGGGCAAACTTGCCGTAGCTGAAAAGTTGTATTTCCTGTTTGTTTCGCGACTCGACCCAAAGATTGAAACTTCTCACGTTCTTGAATACCTTAATGAACGTAAACAGGGCAACTATGTTGTAGAAAAATTGAAATCTAAGTATCCAAGTTACAGTTCTTTCAAATTGGCGTTTATACGCCTGAATGCTGGCCTAGTTGTTCTTTTATTAGTAAATTTTACTTTCCAAGGAATTCTTTAAACTACAAGGCTGTCAAAGAAAAAGGGTCAACGTAAATTTTGGTGAAAAAAAAAACTTAAGAACCCGAGGAATAAAAATAAATTAAATTTTAAAATATTCTATTGGAATTTATAGAGCATATTGAATAAAATAGCCAGTCTAACTGTTTTTGTTAAACATTCCTGGATACTACATGGCAAGTTATTTCTGTGGACCATGTGGTAAACATGGTGGCTCTCCAATATTTGTAAAACATGAGCGTAAATCCAGGCAATTTATGGACATAAATTGTTGTTAATAATGCCTTTCCATGCATAACCTTTAGACCCAACCCGAATAACAAATCACATAGTCCTTCCCTACAGTTTATCCCTGCCAAGAGTAGTACTTCAATTGGAAGAGGATCAAATATTGCAATATTATGAACTCTCATGTACTGAACAATATTTTTTTAGTTCATGGACATTGTAGGTGCTTTGTACTTTAAACGTGAATGGTAGCTAGCAGAATCTGGGTAAATCAATTACACAGTTTTCATTTCTTGGGAGATTTGTCAGAAGCCAATCAATAAATCACCGTTCAAACACTGCTACATTCATATCATCACTAAACCTCGGTACCTAAAATAGCTTTTATCACAAATCAAAATAGGTTCTAAAATTACAAAAATAGGTGAACAAACAATGATATTTTTTATTTCCCATTACAAATTAGCCGAAACATATGACTGTCTTTATTGTATATGTCCATAATTAGAGTCGCAGTAAACAACTAACCTCTTTTTTAAGTTTTACATTGAGAAACTGCATCGCTTGTGAGATATCATCTTATAAGCCGAAAATGAGCGATCCACATCAACTAATGTCACCGGAGTATACTTAAATGTTGATATTAGACGCGGGGGAACAGGACGCTCATGTTCAGATGTTTTGCTAGACAACATATCACCAACTGTCAGTCCTGACTTTGTTTGAACCACTAATTCGAGTTTTTCAGAAAGTTTTTCAGCAAAATAACCGGGAAGCAAGTTGATTTTTTACTTTCTCTACTGGTAAGTAGGGGAAGTATTGTATTCCACTCAAAAATTCTATGTCCAGATTTCACCGAAAATATGTTTTGAGACCCCCTAAATCCAAAAAAAGCATTTTTAGAAAAAGGTATGTGTGTGTCTGTGTGTCAGTCTGTCAGTCTGTGGACAGCATAACTCACAAACGAAAAGTCGTTTAAAAACCAAAGTTGGTATTTAAGTTTAATGTCTTTCAAGGATATGACACGAAGATTTTGAAGAAAATAGCCCCACCCTAAACTACCCTTTACATGGAACATTTTTCGAAAATGTTGATTTTCTTGAAAATGGCTCTAACGATTTTGATTAACATGTCATATGTTTGAGATATTTTGTGACAAATGAAATATATATCTTGAATTTTCTGGCTATAGCCCCTGTAGTCGTATTTACTCTGGACGACTTTTGCATAACTGGTAAACCGTTAGAGATAGACAAAATCTTGCTCTACAAAAAATGTAGATCTTGCTAAAATACACAATTTATGTCCGAATAAATTTTCTTGTAGGGTGAACCATTTCGGAGATATTCCTTGTTATGTGTGTGAGTTTCGGAAAACTTAGCGAAATGCAACAACGTTCATATGTTAATCGTGCAAAGCAAACGGAATCACAAATCTTTAAAAAGATTTGACTGTCACACAAAGCCTGCTGTATTCTTATATCCCCCTTGCACCTACAAGTAAATAAGCAATAAGATAATTTGTACAAATGTTTATCTTAACTAACATGAAGATATAGGAAGAAGAGTTTGTTAGAATGGTTAGTACAAGAGTAGAGAAAGTCACGTGAGTGCAACACATCAGATTTTTCTGTCATCTCTTCTATCAATTCCTGCGTGTATACTGGTTTGCCTGAAGACCCTAGAGCATTAATAGTGGGGACTAAAATACATAAAGTAACAATCAAGGCAATATCATGGACAATTGTTGAGTCCTGCAGAAGCTGTTTCTACTCACTATATCCTCCCTCAGTTTCAAAACAATGTTCTTAATGCATTGTTCACTGTGATTGTTGTCAAGGAACAACTTACACGGCGTTTCCATATTACAAACGAAAAAATTGAAAATGTAAAATTAGGTAACAATAGGTTCTAACGTAAAATTGGGTACCGATTTGTGATGCTGCCCGTTGTTACTCGTTCACCCCTCTCAGCACCTCACAATTTGGAAGCTTTCGTTGTCGAGGATTTCCTTCGGCCGCTCCTGTATGGTTGACTCTTATGTATATCAGGGTGTGGGACGTCCTGGAACTGTTGTAGAAAAACACCAAGTAAGTTCTGCCTTTTTCTATCGTTATATCCGCTTACCTGGAAATGCCATCCCTTTGTCTTGATGTCATTCACTTGAGGGCGGAAAAGATACCGTTAACCGAGACTGTGTGCCAATAGCCTTGCATGAAACAGTTCTACCCTCATGGTTTTAATCAAACCTCTCTTACACGTATTCAGAAAATGATTTTATCCATTCTGTACATTGCACGGACAGCTTCAAGGGCACCATTTTCGAACATATATTTCCATAATTAGTACACACAAAACTTTTATTGCATCACCAATATTTTTCGCCAATAAGAACATCTCTCGTCGCTCCCAGCGTGAAGTACCACAATTCTTGGCCCCTGGATACAGAAGCAGGTAATGTGCAAGCAAGGAGCCATCATCATGTCCTTTCCTGAATATGTCATGGGTATCGTTCCAAGTTTCATCTAAATAAATTATTTTATGTCCATCGTTCCACCGCCTGTAGGGAAAATCACAGATTTCTACTAAGCGTGCAAACAAATCGCCTAAAGTAGACGCTCTTTCTTTACTGTTGAAATTATAAATTTCTCGACGGATTAAATCACAAGCAAAGTTTTCCACTTCAGAGAAACGTTTTCATTCATTTCCACACTTTGTCGGAGTCTTTGGCATTCCTTTCGTTACACCTTTTGTCACTCTATTTCTGTGAATACCAAGAAATTTTGCAGTTTCACTTCACAACCCCTTACCAAGTTTATTTTCTACCACATATTTTGAAGCCAAAATAATGATACGACGAAATAGTAAAAAAGTAATCAAAATTAACAATTAAAGAAAATGAGAAATAATAGTAAGGTAAAAATATTCAGAATATATGTTAAAGTAGAAATATATATTAACAACTGTTTAACTGTTTTGGTAAAAGGTATCATTATTGCAAGGGCAGTTGTTAGCCTATATGTTTTGAACCAGGTCGTTAGGCTAATCGATTTTGCCCGTCTCAGCTTGCAAAAGTCATTAACGACAGTGCCCACGTGTCTTAGGCAGCGTTACTCTGGTTAAAATTCCAGGTAATGCTAGGCTCACCGACTGGATATGACGCGCTAGTGAGATAGACTCATTACTGCAAAAACGAAAGTTCTAGCGCGTCTAGGGAAGGTAATGAGTTAATGACAGACACTCGCGACCAGGCACGCTGCATGAGAGCTGCGTTTTATTGCAGCGCGGGCAAGAATATTTGCCCGCCACGTGCAAAATTCTAAACTTGCACATTCTCCAGTCTACGAATCTAACCAGTAGTATTATCGTTATTCTTTTAGTAGTCGGTCGGCAAGTTCTCGACAAATCAAGAAGTTAGTAGACTTGATTTATATTACGAACTGGTGTTGTCGTTGTTCACAAACATCCACGCATACCCCGAGTTAAAGAGTAAGATTCCTAGAGCTAGGCCCGGGAAACAACGAGAGGGGATATTGTCTGGCGCCCAGAACATCAGATCTTCATCTAATTACCCAGTGAGGGAACGGTTGTTGCTTAATATTGACGACAACCACGTGGAGCATAACATATTTGCTTCAAATTAGCACCATAAAGTGGCGCAATTAACTTATATGTGTTCAAAGCAAGCGATTTACTTTGTTTAGAAAGAGTTCCCGTTGTATGTTTATTTTCTGAGGCTTCTCCACAAGCACCACTCGGTCCAGCAATACTTTCCGATCCGTTCGGTACAGTAACACTTTCCGATCCGTTTATTCTATTGTTCGCTCTATCGAAACTACTGTCTTCACTGTGATTATTTTCAACTGTCTAATGTTTCATTTACAATTAGTACCGAATTCTCCTCCCACGGTCTTCACGTCGTGACAGTTGCTGAACTTTTGTACGTAATGAAACAGAAAAAGTGAATTTGGAACTTTGGCTCCAAACTGAGGCTCCGCGTGGAGTAAACATGTGTCTACCTGTTCCTTAAAATCAGGTTTGCTATTGTCCTTGAAGGACTGGTGCGTAAGTTTACGTTCTGAAAATTTGTGACACGACGAATGTTTCTTTCCTCGTTCCCTCCCCGTAACTTCCGCTCTCTGGCGCATCACTTGGCAGCAGTGTAGCCATCGTGTGCACGCATTGTACCTCTTTTTGTTCTTGCACGGCATTTAGGAGTCTTATTGACCATGAAAGAAGGTAAATAAAGGTCATGTCCCAGTGCTTCCTACACACCACGGAGCTCAACAAGGGCCCATCCGAGTGGAATGACAGGGCTACACAGGGGATATAGTGGGTTCGCCGTCCCACTCACCCTAGAGCTTGGAGCAATACCTAGTCCGGCCGATTGACTAGGGGTGCGTTAGCCACTAGCCTCCCATTTAGGCGAAGCAGAAACCAAAGCGAAGTATTGAAAACGCATATGCTACCCAAATTCATACTAACAGGGGACACCTTTGACCAATGACGTCAGTATGTCATTACATTTTTAATCAACAGTGCCAAAAAGCCTCTGCTTAAATTATTAATAATACCGCAAAATACACCTACTTCACATCTGATAGTGCTTACATTAGTCTTCAAAGTGCAGATGCGGAGTTTTGATGCAGTGGTTAAAACAAAGTGGAAGACAACAATGTGTACACCCATTAAAGCCGCATTATCACATTCCATATCACTTTCTCATTCACGCAGTCTAATATCAAAACCAACACTAATTATATATGTTATGGTGTATGGGAATATATGATAAATGATGATATGACATTGACATACCCATATTATCTTTTGCAAATATAATTAGAGGGTATTGGTGGTGGATAAAAATAATAAAGACCTATGACAATAGCGGCTGGATGAATTTGCACCATAACTACAGTGATATGACCCATCAACAATACTAAACTCCATTTATGGCTTTCCTACAACATGAAAACACACCATCAACGCCGTTATGCTGATAGAAAAATCACTTTGTATGAACGCTCAACTATAAAGCGGATACAACATGCCAACATTTACGATTTGCCCGTAAATGTACGGGAGCGGAAGCAGGTTTACGATGGAGATGATTTTACGGCTGTGTATACAGGATCAAAGTGTTAACAGATTTTCATTACCAAGGTGACAAAGTCTTAAATTCTGTTGCATTATATTGCAACATAAGAATACAGAATGAATGTGCTCTGCTAATTGGCCCTGGGTTTGTGTATTTATCCTTCATCACGATAATGGTTCAATTTCAATAGACTTTTAACAATGTGCATACAGATTTAAAAGTTGACGGTATTGCTAGTGAGGTCTCTACTTCTTTATCAAGTAGCTCCTCAATCGGCCTAACGAGGCACACCTCCCAGCGGGCGGGTCTTAGCGAGATCTACTCCTACATTTTTACTTTCTCTACTGGTAAGTGTGTGTGGTGTGTGTGTGTGTGTGTGTGTGTGTGTGTGTGTGTCTGTGTCAGTCTGTGGACAGCATAACTCAAAATCGAAAAGTAGCTTAAAATACAAGGTTGGTATTTAACTTTAATGTCTTTCAAGGATACGACAAGAAGATTTTGAAGAAAATAGCCCCACCCCAAACTACCCTTTACATGGAACATTTTGATTAAAATATCATATGTATGACAAATTAAATGTATATCTTGAATTTTCTGGCTATAGCCCCCGTAGTCGTATTTACTCTGGACGACTTTTGTATAACCTGTAAACCGTTAGAGATAGAGCAAATCATAGAATACAAAAAATGTAGAGCTTGCTAAAATACACAATTTATGTCTCAAT
Organism: Tenodera sinensis; assembly: GCA_030765045.1. Taxonomy (NCBI): domain Eukaryota; kingdom Metazoa; phylum Arthropoda; class Insecta; order Mantodea; family Mantidae; genus Tenodera; species Tenodera sinensis. The sequence continues at coordinate 35,386,435 of CM060961.1, read as the reverse complement.
AAATTTTCTTGTAGGGTGAACCATTTCGGAGATATTCTTTATTACGTGTGCGGGCTTTGGAAAACTTAAAGCTTTCCCGAAATGGAACATCGTTCATTTTTGTATATGTTAAGTGTGCAAAGAGAACGGAATCTCAAAGATTTAAAATATTTTACTATCGCTCAAAGCCTACTCTAATATTCCCCCTGTACCTATAAGGAAATAAGCATAAGATAATTTGTACAAAAGTTTATCTTAACACGAAGATGATTTAGGAATAAGAGTCTGTAAGAATGGTTAGTACAAGAGTGGAGAAAATTATGTGAGTGCAACACATCAGATTTTTGGATTCAGGGATCCAAAGATGTAGGTGCTTCCGATGAAATATCGATATTCAATTTTTTGGTAGAATAAATATTTCCTCTACACATAGTAGAGAAACTAAAACCGTTTAATCTGTGAGATGGAAATACCACTCGCACACTTTATTTTGAGACCTGGAATCTAGGGCTACGAACGGTCCGAGTCAAGAAGTGTCAAAGTAACAACTGAGCTACGTTGTCCGTATTCCAGGGTTACCTTTGTTGCTGCTCTCTTGTATTACCATGCCAGTTTACATCTGTGTTTCACTTTTGTGTTTATAAGGTCTAAATGATCCAGCATCGACGCCCCAAACCCCTGTAAATAGTAAAACAAGGAGCAATCTGTTTAACCCTCTACTTCAGCCGTTGGCTAATCTAGAAAAAACAATTGCGGAAACTATAACTCACTGCACTTTATGACATAATATAAAGTACGAGTCTGACAAGTCCTGTTGCCGTCTTCAATAAAAAGCTATGTGAGAGCTCAAGATAAACTAATCAGGTAGTAAACAATAGTGTTTCTCCTTTTTTTTTTTTTTTCTGGGAATATAAAAACAGCAATCTACGAAGCGGGAGAGATATGCTTACATTTTAATTTGTTTAAAGGAAATGAAGAAACTGTAACTTTGTTGTCTATAGACAACTGAATAAGCGAACAAATAACAAAGACCGTCTGTCATTTATTCTATCAACTTTCCAGACGACTTTAATTTCCTTTCTCTTGCCCTACGGTGTTTCTGTTTTATTCACGTTTCATTTTTATGACGTTTTCAAACACAGAGATATGAGGAGGCCCATAAAAAGACAGAACTCTTAAAATATTCCTATACTGCAACAATGTTGTATCCTAGCAACGTAAATTTTACATTGGCTTTGATAGAAACCTTTGATTATTCAACCTAATAGACAAAGATATAGCTTAAGAGAAAACTGCATAATGTTTTTAAAGTTTTTCGCACTTGTACAGAAAGTAAATAACTTAAACAGTTAGTGATTATATATTCAGCCTCTGTAGCGTGATGGTTAGCGTGTCTGCCTCACGCTCAAGAGGTCGCGAGTTCGAATCTCGCTTAGGGTAAGTTATCCGGGTAAGGTGTTTTTCCGAGGTTTTCCCTACCCTGAGAAGACGAATGTCGGGTAACTTAAAGCTCCGTGGACCTCGGGCTCATTTGAGCATCATTTCACCCATTTCATTTCATTCATTCGTCCGATATGACACAATGTTGGAGGACGTTAATTTGAAAAAAAAAAAAAAAAAAAAAAAAAAATGGCTCCCCGGTAACATATACCTAAGGCTCGCATTCGGGAGACCCTGAGTTCGGTTCCCATCGACTCTCCACTCTATACTTGAGCTTTGCTTTGTTTTCCTTAGTCGATAGGCTAAGTCTCCTATCCTTCAGTAACACGCCGTTAAAAAGACTTGAAAACTTAATTCCTTAATTCATGCCGTGTACAGTTTAATATAAACCGTTCTTTGTTTACTTTTTGTCGCTTAGGTATCTTAGGCAGATGAAGTGTTGTATTCCACACAAAAATAAGCATTTTAGAACAAGATACGCGCGCGTGTCTGAGCAATTTAACTCAAAAACAAAATGTCGGATAAATACCAAACTGGGTAGTACATAAGTTCTATTATCTCCTGAAGATACACACGAATAAAATCTATTCTTTACATGTAGAAACATTCGTCATTCTTTTATTTCTCCAAGATAAATATAACGGTTTGAATCAAAATCTGTGACACCAGGTGCGGCGCACAACAAAGGGTGGTTGGGCCTAAGCTACTTCACACTAGATACCAGGCCGGCGAGACAACAAAGGCGCAAGGCCAAGATTTCCACCATCACTCACCCGAGCATCACACGACTAACAACAACCAAGCGACTACACAAAGAGCCTTTGAGAACTGTACGGCAGCCGGCGTGTTTGTAGAAGTTCTAGAAAGGACCGTGTGACGTCAACTGCTGTAAAAGGAGACGAGGAAACTACAGTTACAGACATGAGTCGGTCAGTGTGTCAGTGAGTGCGACATAGCTCTGTGTGTGTGTGTGTGTGTCGGCGTCGCGTCGAAATGAAGTTTTAACGAGCGTCGAGCGATTGTATCGTCTAAGTTAGTGTATAAGAGACAAAGTGAAGAATGACAGCAGAAGGACTGAGTCAAGGCTACGAGAAGAAAACAGCTGTGAGTTGTAATATTACGAGAGGCTATAGACTGTGTTGACGTCAGTAGAAGGGAACTGTGTATCTATGCACAAGTTTTAAAAGAAAATAAGCTGATAGAAAAGTAACTGGGCTGGATTTTGTCATTTTTACCGTAATACTCTATGTTTAGGGCATTGGACTGGCTAATAACATGTATATGTTGAATTTCTTCAAATAACGTAACACACAGTTTGTCAACTGAAGTTTTTATGGCATTATTATTTTGTCTTTAAAGTTCATATTTAAAGTGTGGCTACAATAATTGGAGCATTGCTCTGTTGCTGTATATAGCAAAAAAACGAGTTAATTAGTTATCTACGAGTTATTCGTTTGAAGTTCACAATACTTAAACTGTCTGAAATGGCGAGTCGCTGTTTATTTGTTTCTCGTGGTGTCCTGTGAAGAGTAATGGTACTTAAAACTAGCATATACATAGTTACCCACATTTTTTAAACAATAACTACCGCTTGAGCGGTAAATAAACCGTGTAAATAAACTATTTCTGTTTATTTGCGTTAACAAGAAGTACGAAATAGACAAATTGTAAGAATACGCTGCAGATATAAAATTTTATGGCGTCGGCCCCACATCAAAAGGGGACCCAAGGTCAGCTTACTCACACAATTAAATTGCTAGGCAACACGCAACAATAGTGGCTAAGACAAAGGCCCTTTCCAGGCAGTTCTAGAAGTTTCGCGGGCAGGCCTTGTTACGAGAAGTTCTGCAAATCACCGATTTCTAGACAAATCGTCGGTACCTATTTTAGGCTATATAAGCGGCTTGGCACGGACAGGGAAATCAGTTTTTAAGAGAGGTTAGTAGAATTTTTAGAGGGAGCTGAATATTGTCTCAAGGTTACCACAGAACAGTACGGCAGTGAGTTGTAAGGTGATGAGTTGAGAATTACAGTTCAGTTTTAGAGAAAATAAAGTGATATAACGAGTAACCGGTCTTGTTCATTTGTCATAAATCATGATGTACCAGGTGACCCAAATGCTCCATCTTTCCCTTCTGGATTAAAACAGCTGCAGAATGCAACAGGACAGTTCCAATTATACGCACGGCAGTGGCGTGAGGAAACTTAGTTCAGTTCCTCCTGCTTGTCGGCGAAGACGAAAGCTAAAACATCACGGAAAGGGAAAAAATAAAACTAATAATGATAATAAGAATAATTATGTCAATAACTACAAAAAAATAATGAAGATAACTAACAATAATTATAGAAGTAATAAAGATAATGAGGATTTATTAATGATAATGCTAAGTATAAATTACTAATGATAATGCTGTTAACAAAAATAATAATGATAACTAATAATAATAATAAAATACAACAGTAAAAACGAAACCATTCTAAGAACTTTTCGGTTGTTTACGCTGTTATTGTGTATTATCACGGACTACACACGCTAGTTCAAACCGGGACATCTCATCGCTCTTCTCCGCTGATAAGCAAGAGGCTCTCACGCGAATTCAGCCGTTTAATTGGAATTGCCCCATTGCGTTCTGAAACTGTTTTAAAGCACAAAGGGATAGCTGTTTACTGTAAGATGGAGGCCCGCCTCTGTAGCGTGGTGGTAGCGTCCAAGAGTTCGGGAGCTCGAATCTCGGTTAGGGTGTTACCGCATAAGGGGGTTTTTCCTTATTCTGAGAAGACAAATGCGAGGTAACTTAAAGCTCTATGGACCTCGGGCAGGATTTCGTGTTTGGTTAGGTAAGTTTGGCTGCCTGTGGGGTTCGAGGAAAAAAAAGAGCGTTCTCGCATTCTACGGTTCTGTAACATGCAACATTTTTATTAATAGCAGAAAGGAGCATATCATTTTTAATATACGCTATCTCTAGCAAGGCTTGTATTGTGTTCTGGTTATTTAATATCAGCGCCACCTAGTGTACACATAAGATAACATCATACGATGCGATCCATGAAATCAATGCAGAACATAAACCTAGATATCTCAGTCATTATCCTAACAATATCACAAACGCTATCAAATGGGTTCTGAGATTGCCAATAAACTCGCGAACGTAGTAAAAGGATTTACATAAAGTTACTTTAGAATGTTAATAATTGCATATCTAGGTATGAATACTTTGCCCTTTTACGTGAGTGCCTCTGTGTGTGTCTGTGAACAACATAACTAAACATTTTTATATTTAAGCTTAGAAGCTTCCAAGGATGCAATGAGAAGGTGTTGAACAAAATCGCCTCCTTCAGACCACTCTTTACATAGAACATTTTTCGAAAAGATTTTCAATCTCACTCTACCATTTCCAGTCCTGTCCTACACACAGCTGTTTTGAGGAAGCACATTAATGACATTGATTGACTTTATGATTGGTTAAATTAGAACCTCGGGACTTCAGTACTTACAGTATTGTAGGTCACCATAAAAGTATGTTATCTCATATAAACTGAGATATAATTATGTAGTGGGGCCCTAATGACCTAACTGCAGACGGGCCCCTAAAGCCTACACACTCACTCACTCACTCACTCACTCACTCACTGCCTCACTCACTGACTCGCTCACTGACTCACTCACTCACTGACTCACTCACTCACTCACTGACTCACTCACTGACTGACTGACTCACTCACTCACTGCCTCACTCACTGACTCACTCACTGACTCACTCACTGACTCACTCACTGACTCACTCACTGCCTCACTCACTGACTCGCTCACTCACTCACTGCCTCACTCACTGACTCGCTCACTGACTCACTCACTGACTCACTCACTGACTCACTCACTGCCTCACTCACTGACTCACTCACTCACTCACTCACTGCCTCACTCACTGACTCGCTCACTGACTCACTCACTCACTCACTCACTCACTGACTCACTCACTGACTGACTGACTCACTCACTCACTGCCTCACTCACTGACTCACTCACTGACTCACTCACTGACTCACTCACTGCCTCACTCACTGACTCACTCACTCACTGACTCACTCTCTGACTCACTCACTCACTGACTCACTGACACACCCCCTCACTGACTCACCCACTCACTGCCTCACTCACTGACTCACTCACTGACTCACTCACTGACTGACTCACTCACTCACTGACTCACTGACACACCCCCTCACTGACTCACCCACTCACTGCCTCACTCACTCACTCACTCACTCACTCACTCACTGACTCACTCACTGACTCACTCACTGACTGACTGATTCACTCACTCACTCACTGCCTCACTCACTGACTCCCTCACTGACTCACTCACTGACTCACTCACTGACTCACTCACTGCCTCACTCACTGACTCGCTCACTCACTCACTCACTGCCTCACTCACTGACTCGCTCACTGACTCACTCACTGACTCACTCACTGACTCACTCACTGCCTCACTCACTGACTCACTCACTCACTCACTGCCTCACTCACTGACTCGCTCACTGACTCACTCACTCACTGACTCACTCACTCACTCACTGACTCACTCACTCACTGACTGACTCACTCACTCACTGCCTCACTCACTGACTCACTCACTGACTCGCTCACTGCCTCACTCACTGACTCACTCACTCACTGACTCACTCTCTGACTCACTCACTCACTGACTCACTGACACACCCCCTCACTGACTCACCCACTCACTGCCTCACTCACTGACTCACTTACTGACTCACTCACTCACTGACTCACTCACTCACTGACTCACTCACTCACTGACTCACTCACTGACTCACTCACTGACTCACTCACTCACTGACTCACTCACTCACTGACTAACGCACTCACTGACTCACGCACTCACTCACTGCCTCACTCACTGACTCACTCACTCACTGACTCACTCACTCACTGACTCACTCACAGAATCACTCACTCACTCAATCACTGCCTCACTCACTGACTCACTCACTGACTCACTCACTCACCCATTCGCTGACTCACCCACTCACTGCCTCAGTCACTGACTCACTCACTCACCCATTCAGTGACTCACCCACTCACTGCCTCACTCACTGACTCACCCACTCACTCACCCATTCACTGACTCACTGACGCACTCACTCACTGACTCACCCACTCACTGACTCACTCACTGACACACTCACCCATTCACTGACTCACCCACTCACTGCCTCACCCACTGACTCACCCACTCACTCACCCATTCACTGACTCACCCAATCACTGCCTCACTCACTCACCCATTCACTGACTCACTCACTCACTGACTGACTGACTCACTCACTGACTCACTCACTCACTCACTCACTCACTGACTCACACACTCACTCCCTGACTCACTCACTCACTCACTGACTCACTCACTCACTCACTGACTCACTCACTCACTGACTTACACACTCACTGACTCACCCACTCACTGACTCACCCACTCACTGCCTCACTCACTGACTCACTCACCCATTCACTGACTCACCCACTCACTGCCTCAGCCACTGACTCACCCACTCACTGACTCACTCACTGACACACTCACCCATTCACTGACTCACCCACTCACTGCCTCACCCACTCACTCACCCATTCACTGACTCACCCAATCACTGCCTCACTCACTCACCCATTCACTGACTCACTCACTCACTGACTGACTGACTGACTCACTCACTGACTCACTCACTCACTGACTCACACACTCACTCACTGACTCACTCACTCACCCACCCATTCACTGACTCACCCACTCACTGTCGCACTCACTGACTCACTCACCCACCCATTCACAGACTCACCGACTCACCGACTCACGCACTCACTCACCCACTCACTGACTCACTCACTCACCCATTCACTGACTCACTCACTCACTCACTCACTCACTCACTCACTCACCCATTCACTGACTCACCCACTCACTCACTCACTCACTCACCCATTCACTGACTCACCAAATCACTGCCTCACTCACTCACTCACCCACTCACTGCCTCACCCACTCACTGACACACTCACCCACCCATTCAGTGCCTCACTCACTGACTCACTCACTCACCCACCCATTCACTGACTCACCCACTCACTGTTGCACTCACTGACTCACTCACCCACCCATTCACAGACTCACCGACTCACCGACTCACGCACTCACTCACCCACTCACTGACTCACTTACTCACCCATTCACTGACTCACTCTCACTGACTCACTCACTCACCCATTCACTCACTGACTGACTCACTCACTCACTGACTCACCCACTCACTGCCTCACTCACTGACTCACCCACTCACTCACCCACTCACTGCCTCACTGACTCACCCAATCACTCACCCACTCACTGCCTCACTCACTCACTGACTCACCCACTCACTGACTCACCCCCTCACTGACTCACCCACTCACTGCCTCACTCACTGACTCACTCACTCACTCACCCATTCACTTACTCACTCACTCACTCACTGCCTCACTCACTGACTGGTTCACTCACTCAGTCACTGACTCACTCACCCACTCACTCACTCACTCATTCACTGACTCACTCACTGAATCACTCACTGACTGGCTCACTCATTCACTCACTCACCCACGCACCCACCCACTCACTCACTCACTTACTCACTTACTCACTCACTCACCCATTCACTGACTCACCCACTCACTGCCTCACTGACTGACTGAGTGACTCACTCACTCACTGACCCCTTGTGTGGTTTACCGCGAAAAATGCGAGTGAGTCGGAGAATTTAATGTCGGAGCAGCAAGTTGGCCATGATAGCTTAGTGGTTAGAGCGGCCGGTAGATCCGTAGTTCAAATCCCGATCGTGGCATTGGATTGTTCAGTCTCACTCTACACTTTGCAATCCTTCCCTACACACGACTATTGTGTGGAACAACATTAATTATATTATTCGAAAATATTGATTTTCTCAAAAATGACTTTTAAGCGTTTTACTTAAACAGGATGCATTTAAAATATTTTTATGATATGTGTAATTTTCTACGAATGTCTTCAGAAGTCCTCTGCAGTCTAGGTAACCTTTGCATAACTGATTCACCACAAGATGAAAACTTACTGCACAAAAAAGTGAAGATCCCGTTAAAGAGCACAAGTTACATAGTTTTTTTTTTTTTTAAGTTTCTGTACTACGTAATGTATTCCACTCAAAAATTCGATGTCGAGATTTCACCGGAAATATATGTTTGAGGCTCCCTGAAAACTAAAAGGCATTTTTAGAAACGTTCGTGTGTGTGTGTGTGTGTGTATGTGTGTCAGTCTGTGGACGGCATAACTCAGAAACGTAAAGTCGCTTAAAAACCAAAGTTGGTATTTAAGTTTAATGTCTTTCGAGGATGCGACACGAAGATTTTGAAGAAAATTACTGCACCCTAAACTGCCCTCTACATGGAAAATGTTTCGAAAATTTTGATGTTCTTGAAAATGTCTCTAACGATTTTGATTAAAATGCCATATGTTTGAGATATTTTTATGACAAATGAAATGAAGTTACATCTTGATTTCAGGTTATAGCCCACTAAGTTCTATTTACTCTGGATGACTTTTGCATAACTGGTAAACAGTAAGCGATAGACCAAATCATACTATACAAAAAATTCATATCTTGCTAAAATACACAATTTATGTCGAAATACATAAATTTTGTTGTAGGGTGAACCATTTCGGAGATATTCCTTGTTTTGTGTGTGAGTTTCGGAAAACTCAGAACTTTGGTGAAATGGATCATCGTTGCTCATTTTTTTATATGTTAAGTGTGCAAAGACAACAGAATCCCAAAGCTTTAAACATTTGACTATCGTACAAAGCCTACTACATTCCAATAAGAAATAAGCAATAAGATTATTTGTACAAATGTTAGCTTAATATGAAGAAGATATAGGAATAAGAGTTTGTAAGAATGGTTAGTACAAGAGTAGAGAAACTCATGTGAGTCCAACACATCAGATTTTTGATTCTTCCTCTCTTGCGTGCCGTATGATTTCACCACGTGTTTCTGGGTGTACTTTGTTACAGTGTCTTTCAAGAAACGATTTTCTTACGCACGTAAGATCATATTACCCAGAACAAGGGAAAGAAATTCTATAGTAGAATTTTACCTTTGCTTGCTTGTTCAATATAGCAGAAAGTCGTGTTAATTTCCGCTCCAGCAAACAGAAGAATCATAAATAGAATAGTATATATAACAACTCAAAAAACTACATTGATGCTGTGGTTATGTCTATTTATTCAAATAGAAGTAACTGGTTAATAACATACAGCGATATTAAAGTAATATTAAAAATCTATAGGGTATTCTATACGAAGAAAACTAAATTAGGCATTAGGCAGGTCCTGGATGCGATTCCCGTGACCAACCTTTTTGACTTTCGGTTTTTCGGGAGTTTTCCCAGGAAGAATATTCACCTTGCATCCCCTGTTTCACTTACTATCATTTCATTCTCTGTATCCGATGTTTCCAGATTGCAATAGTCAAAGGATTCAACGGTGGTGGTGACGCTCTGGAAATACGGTGCTCGGCACATGTTAGGGACCCATCGTAATTGTAGTTCTGCCTGTTCCAGCCACCTGTGGGTTACTATCATATCACCCTTCCTCCCAAGGTTTGACGCACAATAAGCCATCGATTAACATTACGTAACCCTTATCGTATCGGACAGACAGACAGACAGACAGACTGACTGATATCTGGGTAAGATGTGAACGAAGCTATGAAGTTGAATTCAGTAATAATATATGATGTAATGTCCCGAATTATTAAAATGGAGCATAATTAAAACAGAATATCAATGATAATCCAAAACTTCACAGTTTCTCCTGATTGCTTTGAATTTTTCCTTTCTCTATCACGTGCATATCAGGTAGAAGATATTGCATTCCATCAAAAAATTCGATATAACGGTTTATTGTACACATGCGTTTTGGATCGCTCCCTATGCAGAGGTTACCCTTTTCGCCCGACCGTTACGTCCTCTAGCCGCAGCCAAGACCACGGAGGAGTGCAGGTTGTGGGTGGTGGGGGTTAGCACTCCCACGACTGTAAGGCGACAACTTGACCTTTTAAGGATAGCTCCTCTGTCAGGATAGCTCCTCAATTGGCCCCTCAGGGACCTAACGAAGCTGACTGCATCCTGTACCAGACCTCCCAGCGGGGGAAAAATCCCATGCCGGTACCGGAGATCGAACCTGGGTCCTCCGCACCAGAGGCAGGCGTGCTACCAACTGCGCTACAGAGGTGGTCGTTTTGGATCATTTGAATGCAAAATAATTTTTAGAAAAAACATCTATGTGTATGTGTTTTTCCATGAGCATCATAGCTCAAAAACGCAAAGTCGATTAAGTACTAAACTTGGTGTTGCAGTTCAGCGTCTTCTGATGATGCCACACAAGGATTTTCAATTAAGTTCCCTCACGGCAAACTACCCTTTTTGAAAATGTCCAGTTTACTCAAAAATGGCTTTAACGATTTTGATTAAAATACCGTATGGTTAAAATATTTTATGACAAATTAAATGTATAGCTTGAATTGTCTAGCAATTGGCAGCGTTGTTAAAGACGCCGGTAGGCGGGAATCGAATCCAGAGCCTCTGGAATGCAGCCTTACATTTGAAACTTAGTTGTGAGAGATACTTCGCAATATGTTTGCTTATAACTCTATACTTACACTTGAAATACCTTTCAAACATTCCCAGAGATCACAAGTAGGGATAATTTTAGCTATTATCTCTAAAGGTTATAAATAAACCCACATATAACAATAACTGCAATTTTTTCTCTCTTTGTGACAGCTCTTGGACCTCCAAACTTTCAAAGCGTTGCATTTATGTTCATGTTACGCAACCCAGTTACAGATTTCATGTGTAAACTTTTGCAGCAGGCTTCATAAAATACAGCTTGCAAGGTTAAAGTTAGGATGGAATAGATGTCCTTTCCAGACAACCGTGTTTTTGTCCTTTTCTGCTTTTTACATGCTTTGACTCCATTCAGGCGAAGTTAGCTTGCCTTTGTACCATGGACAAATGACAGGACGCAAAACGCTTCTCTGATATCTTGTTTGAATTTTTTATCCCAAAGTCACGCCTCCTGGGATACAGACATCACTAGCCATGCAGAATAGCTTCTGTTGGTGTTTTGTGCTTGGTATATTTCACAATATTTGTAGTTGAATAGGTTGATATTATTAGCATCAATATAGAGCAGCTCTTTTTACTTTCTCTACTACGTATAGTTAAGTATAATATATAATTATATTATAATAATTAGAGTGCCTTATAATTAGTCCAAATGAAGGTACGTGCTATTGCAGAATGTATCTCTCAAATAATGATAAAAATCTGCGCGATGAGGTGGTGCACCATCATGTTGGAACAACATATCCACAGTGTCTTCTTGTTGCAGATGTTTTGCAAATACTCAAACCCTAATACACATGCAGTTCAATACTAAGCGGAAGCCGCAGTTTCTTTATTTTTACTCTTCCCAAGAAACTTCCCTATGAAATAAGCATCATATTTATTAGTTAGTTACGAAGTTTAAAGGCACCAATCAAATACAGCACAAAACATTATGTTATTACAAGACGAACATGCACAAAAAGAGAAGATGAAAGCAGTTTCTCGTTTGAAGATTGCCTCTGGTAATGAGCGCTTATGAAAATCAAAGGATGGCTTCGTAAGACTTGCAACTGAAGTATTTTGATTCATGGTGTAAGCTAACTTAATGGAAAATGGGATTGAAGTACATAAAGAGAATACGCAAATCAACAGTAAACTGTTGTGTTCTGTGTAGACAAGTGATATGTTTTTGCAGTTACAAATAATCGAAAGTCTACGACAACAGGGTCATCTGACACACAACCTTCTTTTGTTTTTCTGCTTCCTAATCAAGAAGAAGAAGAAGAGGAAGAGGAAGAGCAAGAGGAAGAGCAAGAGGAAGAGGAAGAGCAAAAGGAAGAGCAAGAGGAAGAGCAGGAGGAAGAGCAGGAGGAAGAGCAGGAGGAAGAGGAAGAGCAAAAGGAAGAGCAAGAGGAAGAGCAAGAGGAAGAGCAAGAGGAAGAGCAGGAGGAAGAGCAGGAGGAAGAGGAAGAGCAAAAGGAAGAGCAGGAGGAAGAGCAAGAGGAAGAGCAAGAGGAAGAGCAAGAGGAAGAGCAAGAGGAAGAGCAGGAGGAAGAGCAGGAGGAAGAGGAAGAGCAAAAGGAAGAGCAAGAGGAAGAGCAAGAGGAAGAGCAAGAGGAAGAGCAGGAGGAAGAGCAGGAGGAAGAGGAAGAGCAAAAGGAAGAGCAAGAGGAAGAGCAAGAGGAAGAGCAAGAGGAAGAGCAGGAGGAAGAGCAGGAGGAAGAGCAGGAGCAGGAGCAGGAGCAGGAGGAGGAGGAAGACCTCCAGATTTGGAGTTCAGAACTCTGTCTTCCGTCTTGCTCTCGGTCTTCCTTAAGTTCTTCTGCCATGGTGTTTGTATGGTAGCAGCTACCCCTTAATGGCCACATTCCAAGAAGTTGTAAATCTGTCCCTCAACATTATTCTGCTGCTAATGACATGGACACAATGTACAGGGCCCGCTCAATGTTCTCTTAGTGAAAGGATCTGCGGTTGTCAAGTCGGGTAAGTATTGTCGTGCATTCAGCATTCAGAGTGTCAGGCAGTGGGATGAGGAAGGTCGTGAAGGCATGGGGAATACTTTAACCGTAAAATATTCACAGTGGCGGCATTGATCCCTTTTTTTTTTTTTTTTTTTTTTTTTTTTTTTTTTTAAGTTATGGACGTTCTATAACTGCTTTGGTCCTAGCGTTCCCGTTCCATATTAGGTGGGCGTGAGAGACCGTTTAATTTTGCTTAGAGGACTCTTTACCAGGCGCGGGGTTATTTTATGTGCCGCAAGTCTACGACGAGAGATCACCGGCTTCACTTCCTTTCCAAAACAAATCATGCAAATCCTTTTTATGCCTGTAGAAAATCCATCACACTCCTCTGGCTTGGAAAACTCAACCTCGGGAACCATAGGCTAGACCATTGATAATGATGTGTCACATCCCATAATAATAATGATGATGATAATTATAATGATAATAATAATAAAAGTGCTCAGTTTTTTAATAAACGAATTTAATTTGGAGAATTTAAGTTATTAAACAATTTTTACTTTCTATACTGGTAAGTAGGGGAAGTATTGTATTCCACCCAAAAATTCGATGTGGAGATTTCACCGGACATATGTGTTTTGAGACCCCCTGAACCCCCCCCCCCCCCAAAAAAAAAACATTTTTAGAAAGAGGTCCGTGTGTGTCTGTGTGTCTGTGGACAGCATAACTCAAAAACGAAAAGTCGCTTAAAAACCAAAATTGGTATTTAAGTTTAATGTCTTTTAAGGATGCGACACGAAGATTGAAGAAAATAGCCCCACCCTAAACTACCCCATACATGGAAAAGTTTTCGAAAATTTTGATTTTCTTGAAAATAGCCCTAACGATTTTGATTAAAATGTCATAGGTTTGAGATATTTTTGTGACAAATGAAATGTATATCTTGAATTTTCTGGCTATAGCCCCTGTAGTCGTATTTACTCTGGACGACTTTTGCATAACTGGTAAACCGTTAGAGATAGACCAAATCATAGTATACAAAAAATGTAGATCTTGCTAAAACACACAATTTAAGTCTGAATAAATTTTCTTGTAGGGAGAACCATTTTAGAGATATTCCTTGTTATGTGTGTGAGTTTCGGGAAACTTAGAACTTTCGTGAAATGGATCATCGTTGTTCATTTCTTTATATGTTAAGTGTGTAAAGACAACAGAATCTCAGAGCTTTAAAACATCTGACTATTGCACAAAGCCTACTGTATTCTAATATTCCCCTTGTACCTACAAGGAAATAAGCAATAAGATAATTTGTACAAATGTTTATTTCAACTAACACGAAGGAGATATAGGAATAAGAGTTTGTAAGAATGGTTAGTATAAGAGTAGAGAAAGCCATGTGAGTGCAACACGTCAGATTTTTTATTAACAAACGTGAAGTGATTCATACTCAGGTCCAACGTGTGTCACAAGCTAACACCGTCAACTTAATATTTTAATGCTTTAAGGATATGTTGTGATGTTTGGTTACTGCCGATTCAGGCCTACTTGTTTGGCAACAGTGTTCTGCGAGAGCATGTTTCAGCGTTTAAGTGCCTGCGATTAGTTTAGTTTCTCGTAGGCAGTGCTGGGTTGTCCAATAGCATTGGGGAAGGTCACGGTCTCCCGCAAAAAAACTATCATTGACCACCTTAGCGGCCTTGAAGATACGCGACCTTCCGTGGAAGAAGAACTAGTTCCGGCAACGCATGCGCTGGATGGTTGGTACTGGAGCCAGCGTCCCCGCTCAACTGGAGGTGTCAGTGTTGTGGCGGCGCGCCAACAGCTTGATGTAGCTGGCGGAAACGCGCGTTCTCTCTCCGAGTTCGTTCCGCGAGTTGTAAGTCACCCCGATGAGTAACCCGTTTATCATCGACTATGTTATTCGTGGCAGTGAAGTAAGTTTCCAGATTGTGTATTTAATATTAATACGCATTATTGAAGGGAAAATTTCCAAAAAAAAATATATTTTGAACTTTTTTTACTTTTACTTTTACTTTTACTACGTATAGCAAGTAGGGAAAACCCCAAAATTCGATGTCGAGATTTCATCGTAAATATATGTTTTCAAATGTATATTTTGAATATTCTGGCTATAGCCTATGTAGTCCTGTTTACTCTTGATGATCTTTGCATAACTGGTAAACCGTAATAGAAGGACAAAATATTACTTCGTAAAAACACAAAATTTATTTCATATTGGTTTTCTCTGTGGAATTCACCATTTCTGCGATATTCCTTGTTATTTGTGTGGGTTTTGCAGTACTTAAAATGTTCAAATGAACATTATAAACACTACAATGTTTATTTACTTTTTATCTCTTGGCCGTGTAAAGAGAATACAATATCAAAGCCTTCATATAGAGACCAGGTTTAAAAGATTTGACTGTCGCTCAAAGCCCCATATATTCCCATACTAACCTTGCAACTACAAGAAAAGAAGCAATAAGATGCTTTCTGCAAATGTTTATCTCGACTAATATGAAGAAGATATAGGAATAAGAGTTTGTAACAATGGTTAGTACAAGAGTAGAGAAAGTCATGTGAGAGCAACGTATCAGATTTTTACCTAAAGCACAAAAGCTCTGTAGCAATCTAAATAAAACTTGTTGGTAAAAACGGGAATTACGAATTTCAAAGTCTATAGCTTTTTATACAGCCAGTTTATTTGAGGTTTTAATTATTGCACGTGTTCAGAGAACTTGTATCTATATGTTTTATAAAAGGCACCGAATTTGAAAAAATTATATAAAATTTCCAATTTTGACATTTTTATGGTTACCCAAAATATTTTAAGGTTCGTAGTGTAAATATTTCTAGTTTATTACGCCAATAATTAGCAAATGTTTTTAAAAATGTAGAGAAAAATATAGATTAGTGTTAACATGTACTATAAAGGCTTCTACATCGTGGCATCGATTTCAGCGGTACAGATGGTCTTTGACACAAGGCAAAAATAACTGCCTTGCTTAGAATAGCATATTCTACTCCACATCACATAAATCATTATTTGGTTTTATGTAACGCGTGCAAAAGCTTGCAAGACCAACCATGTATGATTATGCCAACATAATAATTACGTTTCCAGGCCTCAAAATAACAAAGGAACAACGTGTTTGCTATTCTTTTGTGTCTTCTCTGAAATTGATCATGGAGTAATAACAAAGTCAAAGTTGCTCTTGCTTTTGTTTAAAATTTCTTGTGTATTCTCAGTTTATTGGGAATAAACAATTTTATATACCTGCAGTACCTAAAAGTGCTATTATTTCTTGACGGTGAGGTTTTCTCTATAAACAGGGACCAGATAACTGGAATACGACAACGAGAAGTTATCATTACCATCTGTGATACTTGTGGTATTATTGAAATTTGGTGTGTGTTAGGTTACGATGCCTACGTTAGTGTGTGTGTGTGTGTGTGTGTGTGTGTGTGTGTGTGTGTGTGTGTGTGTGTGTGTGTATGAATGACGTGACAAGGTTATTGAAGTTTAGCGTGTGTTAGGTTACGATGCCTAGGTTAGTGTGTGTGTGTATGAATGAGGTGACAAGGTTATTGAAATTTAGCGTGTGTTAGGTTACGATGCCTAGGTTAGTGTGTGTGTGTATGAATGAGGTGACAAGGTTATTGAAATTTAGCGTGTGTTAGGTTACGATGCCTAGGTTAGTGTGTGTGTGTATGAATGAGGTGACAAGGTTATTGAAATTTAGCGTGTGTTAGGTTACGATGCCTAGGTTAGTGTGTGTGTGTATGAATGAGGTGACAAGGTTATTGAAATTTAGCGTGTGTTAGGTTACGATGCCTAGGTTAGTGTGTGTGTGTATGAATGAGGTGACAGGGTTATTGAAATTTAGCGTGTGTTAGGTTACGATGCCTAGGTTAGTGTGTGTGTGTATGAATGAGGTGACAAGGTTATTGAAATTTAGCGTGTGTTAGGTTACGACGCCTAGGTTAGTGTGTGTGTGTATGAATGAGGTGACAAGGTTATTGAAATTTAGCGTGTGTTAGGTTACGATGCCTAGGTTAGTGTGTGTGTGTATGAATGAGGTGACAGGGTTATTGAAATTTAGCGTGTGTTAGGTTACGATGCCTAGGTTAGTGTGTGTGTGTATGAATGGGGTGACAGGGTTATTGAAGTTTAGCGTGTGTTAGGTTACGATGCCTAGGTTAGTGTGTGTGTGTATGAATGAGGTGACAAGGTTATTGAAATTTAGCGTGTGTTAGGTTACGATGCCTAGGTTAGTGTGTGTGTGTATGAATGGGGTGACAGGGTTATTGAAGTTTAGCGTGTGTTAGGTTACGATGCCTAGGTTAGTGTGTGTGTGTATGAATGGGGTGACAGGGTTATTGAAATTTAGCGTGTGTTAGGTTACGATGCCTAGGTTAGTGTGTGTGTGTATGAATGAGGTGACAAGGTTATTGAAATTTAGCGTGTGTTAGGTTACGATGCCTAGGTTAGTGTGTGTGTGTATGAATGGGGTGACAGGGTTATTGAAGTTTAGCGTGTGTTAGGTTACGATGCCTAGATTAGTGTGTGTGTGTGTGTGTGTGTGTGTATGAATGGGGTGACAGGGTTATTGAAATTTAGCGTGTGTTAGGTTACGATGCCTAGATTAGTGTGTGTGTGTGTATGAATGAGGTGACAATGTTATTGAAATTTAGCGTGTGTTAGGTTACGATGCCTAGATTAGTGTGTGTGTATGAATGGGGTGACAGGGTTATTGAAATTTAGCGTGTGTTAGGTTACGATGCCTAGATTAGTGTGTGTGTGTATGAATGAGGTGACAATGTTATTGAAATTTAGCGTGTGTTAGGTTACGATGCCTAGATTAGTGTGTGTGTGTATGAATGAGGTGACAATGTTATTGAAATTTAGCGTGTGTTAGGTTACGATGCCTAAATTAGTGTGTGTGTGTGTGTGTGTGTGTGTATGAATGGGGTGACAGGGTTATTGAAGTTTAGCGTGTGTTAGGTTACGATGCCTAGATTAGGGTGTGTGTGTATGAATGAGGTGACAATGTTATTGAAATTTAGCGTGTGTTAGGTTACGATGCCTAGGTTAGTGTGTGTGTGTATGAATGAGGTGACAATGTTATTGAAATTTAGCGTGTGTTAGGTTACGATGCCTAGGTTAGTGTGTGTGTGTATGAATGAGGTGACAATGTTATTGAAATTTAGCGTGTGTTAGGTTACGATGCCTAGGTTAGTGTGTGTATATGAATGAGGTGACAATGTTATTGAAATTTAGCGTGTGTTAGGTTACGATGCCTAGGTTAGTGTGTGTGTGTATGAATGAGGTGACAATGTTATTGAAATGTAGCGTGTGTTAGGCTACGATGCCTAGGTTAGTGTGCGTATATGAATGAGGTGACAATGTTATTGAAATGTAGCGTGTGTTAGGTTACGATGCCTATGTTAGTGTGTGTATATGAATGAGGTGACAATGTTATTGAAATGTAGCGTGTGTTAGGTTACGATGCCTAGGTTAGTGTGCGTATATGAATGGGGTGACAGGGTTATTGAAATGTAGCGTGTGTTAGGTTACGATGCCTAGGTTAGTGTGCGTATATGAATGGGGTGACAGGGTTATTGAAATGTAGCGTGTGTTAGGTTACGATGCCTAGGTTAGTGTGTGTATATGAATGGGGTGACAGGGTTATTGAAATTTAGCGTGTGTTAGGTTACGATGCCTAGGTTAGTGTGTGTATATGAATGGGGTGACAGGGTTATTGAAATTTAGCGTGTGTTAGGTTACGATGCCTAGGTTAGTGTGTGTATATGAATGGAGTGACAGGGTTATTGAAATTTAGCGTGTGTTAGGTTACGACGCCTAGGTTAGTGTGTGTGTGTATATGAATGGGGTGACAGGGTTATTGAAATTTAGCGTGTGTTAGGTTACGATGCCTAGGTTAGTGTGTGTGTATGAATGAGGTGACAGGGTTATTGAAATTTAGCGTGTGTTAGGTTACGATGCCTAGGTTAGTGTGTGTGTGTGTGTGTGTGTGTGTGTGTATGAATGGGGTGACAGGGTTATTGAAATTTAGCGTGTGTCAGGTTACGATGCCTATGTTAGTGTGTGTATATGAATGAGGTGACAGGGTTATTGAAATGTAGCGTGTGTTAGGTTACGATGCCTAGGTTAGTGTGTGTATATGAATGGGGTGACAGGGTTATTGAAATTTAGCGTGTGTTAGGTTACGATGCCTATGTTAGTGTGTGTATATGAATGAGGTGACAGGGTTATTGAAATTTAGCGTGTGTTAGGTTACGTTGCCTATGTTAGTGTGTGTATATGAATGGGGTGACAGGGTTATTGAAATTTAGCGTGTGTTAGGTTACGATGCCTAGGTTAGTGTGTGTATATGAATGGGGTGACAGGGTTATTGAAATTTAGCGTGTGTTAGGTTACGATGCCTAGGTTAGTGTGTGTGTGTGTATGAATGAGGTGACAGGGTTATTGAAATTTAGCGTGTGTTAGGTTACGATGCCTAGGTTAGTGTGTGTGTATGAATGGGGTGACAGGGTTATTGAAATTTAGCGTGTGTTAGGTTACGATGCCTATGTTAGTGTGTGTGTATGAATGGGGTGACAGGGTTATTGAAATTTAGCGTGTGTTAGGTTACGATGCCTAGGTTAGTGTGTGTGTGTGTATGAATGGGGTGACAGGGTTATTGAAATTTAGCGTGTGTTAGGTTACGATGCCTATGTTAGTGTGTGTGTATGAATGGGGTGACAGGGTTATTGAAATTTAGCGTGTGTTAGGTTACGATGCCTAGGTTAGTGTGTGTGTGTGTGTGTGTGTGTGTATGAATGGGGTGACAAGGTTATTGAAATTTAGCGTGTGTTAGGTTACGATGCCTAGGTTAGTGTGTGTGTATGAATGGGGTGACAGGATTATTGAAATTTAGCGTGTGTTAGGTTACGATGCCTAGGTTAGTGTGTGTGTGTGTGTGTGTGTGTGTGTGTGTGTATATGAATGAGGTGACAGGGTTATTGAAATTTAGCGTGTGTTAGGTTACGATGCCTAGGTTAGTGTGTGTGTCTGTATGAATGGGGTGACAGGATTATTGAAATTTAGCGTGTGTTAGGTTACGTTGCCTATGCTAGTGTGTGTGTATGAATGGGGTGACAGAGTTATTGAAATTTAGCGTGTGTTAGGTTACGTTGCCTAGGTTAGTGTGTGGATATGAATGGGGTGACAGGGTTATTGAAATTTAGCGTGTGTTAGGTTACGTTGCCTATGCTAGTGTGTGTATATGAATGGGGTGACAGAGTTATTGAAATTTAGCGTGTGTTAGGTTACGTTGCCTAGGTTAGTGTGTGTATATGAATGGGGTGACAGAGTTATTGAAATTTAGCGTGTGTTAGGTTACGATGCCTAGGTTAGTGTGTGTATATGAATGAGGTGACAGGGTTATTGAAATTTAGCGTGTGTTAGGTTACGATGCCTAGGTTAGTGTGTGTATATGAATGAGGTGACAGGGTTATTGAAATTTAGCGTGTGTTAGGTTACGATGCCTAGGTTAGTGTGTGTGTCTGTATGAATGGGGTGACAGGATTATTGAAATTTAGCGTGTGTTAGGTTACGTTGCCTATGCTAGTGTGTGAATATGAATGGGGTGACAGAGTTATTGAAATTTAGCGTGTGTTAGGTTACGTTGCCTAGGTTAGTGTGTGTATATGAATGGGGTGACAGGGTTATTGAAATTTAGCGTGTGTTAGGTTACGTTGCCTAGGTTAGTGTGTGTATATGAATGGGGTGACAGGGTTATTGAAATTTAGCGTGTGTTAGGTTACGACGCCTAGGTTAGTGTGTGTGTGTATGAATGGGGTGACAGGGTTATTGAAATTTAGCGTGTGTTAGGTTACGTTGCCTAGGTTAGTGTGTGTATATGAATGGGGTGACAGGGTTATTGAAATTTAGCGTGTGTTAGGTTACGTTGCCTATGTTAGTGTGTGTATATGAATGGGGTGACAGGGTTATTGAAATTTAGCGTGTGTTAGGTTACGACGCCTAGGTTAGTGTGTGTGTGTATGAATGGGGTGACAGGGTTATTGAAATTTAGCGTGTGTTAGGTTACGTTGCCTAGGTTAGTGTGTGTATATGAATGGGGTGACAGGGTTATTGAAATTTAGCGTGTGTTAGGTTACGTTGCCTATGTTAGCGTGTGTATATGAATGGGGTGACAGAGTTATTGAAATTTAGCGTGTGTTAGGTTACGTTGCCTAGGTTAGTGTGTGTATATGAATGGGGTGACAGGGTTATTGAAATTTAGCGTGTGTTAGGTTACGACGCCTAGGTTAGTGTGTGTGTGTATGAATGGGGTGACAGGGTTATTGAAATTTAGCGTGTGTTAGGTTACGTTGCCTAGGTTAGTGTGTGTATATGAATGGGGTGACAGGGTTATTGAAATTTAGCGTGTGTTAGGTTACGTTGCCTATGTTAGTGTGTGTATATGAATGGGGTGACAGAGTTATTGAAATTTAGCGTGTGTTAGGTTACGTTGCCTATGTTAGTGTGTGTATATGAATGGGGTGACAGGGTTATTGAAATTTAGCGTGTGTTAGGTTACGTTGCCTATGTTAGTGTGTGTATATGAATGGGGTGACAGGGTTATTGAAATTTAGCGTGTGTTAGGTTACGATGCCTATGTTAGTGTGTGTATATGAATGGGGTGACAGAGTTATTGAAATTTAGCGTGTGTTAGGTTACGATGCCTATGTTAGTGTGTGTATATGAATGGGGTGACAGGGTTATTGAAATTTAGCGTGTGTTAGGTTACGATGCCTAGGTTAGTGTGTGTATATGAATGGGGTGACAGAGTTATTGAAATTTAGCGTGTGTTAGGTTACGTTGCCTAGGTTAGTGTGTGTGTATGAATGAGGTGACAGAGTTATTGAAATTTAGCGTGTGTTAGGTTACGTTGCCTAGGTTAGTGTGTGTGTATGAATGAGGTGACACAGTTATTGAAATTTAGCGTGTGTTAGGTTACGTTGCCTATGTTAGTGTGTGTATATGAATGGGGTGACAGAGTTATTGAAATTTAGCGTGTGTTAGGTTACGTTGCCTAGGTTAGTGTGTGTGTATGAATGAGGTGACAGAGTTATTGAAATTTAGCGTGTGTTAGGTTACGTTGCCTAGGTTAGTGTGTGTGTATGAATGAGGTGACAGAGTTATTGAAATTTAGCGTGTGTTAGGTTACGTTGCCTAGGTTAGTGTGTGTGTATGAATGAGGTGACAGAGTTATTGAAATTTAGCGTGTGTTAGGTTACGTTGCCTAGGTTAGTGTGTGTGTATGAATGAGGTGACAGAGTTATTGAAATTTAGCGTGTGTTAGGTTACGTTGCCTAGGTTAGTGTGTGTGTATGAATGAGGTGACAGAGTTATTGAAATTTAGCGTGTGTTAGGTTACGTTGCCTAGGTTAGTGTGTGTATATGAATGGGGTGACAGAGTTATTGAAATTTAGCGTGTGTTAGGTTACGATGCCTAGGTTAGTGTGTGTGTATGAATGAGGTGACAGGGTTATTGAAATTTAGCGCGTGTTAGGTTACGATGCCTAGGTTAGTGTGTGTGTATGAATGAGGTGACAAGGTTATTGAAATTTAGCGTGTGTTAGGTTACGATGCCTAGGTTAGTGTGTGTGTGTATGAATGAGGTGACAAGGTTATTGAAATTTAGCGTGTGTTAGGTTACGATGCCTAGGTTAGTGTGTGTGTGTATGAATGAGGTGACAAGGTTATTGAAATTTAGCGTGTGTTAGGTTACGATGCCTAGGTTAGTGTGTGTGTGTATGAATGAGGTGACAGGGTTATTGAAATTTAGCGTGTGTTAGGTTACGATGCCTAGGTTAGTGTGTGTGTGTATGAATGGGGTGACAGGGTTATTGAAGTTTAGCGTGTGTTAGGTTACGATGCCTAGGTTAGTGTGTGTGTGTATGAATGAGGTGACAAGGTTATTGAAATTTAGCGTGTGTTAGGTTACGATGCCTAGGTTAGTGTGTGTGTGTATGAATGGGGTGACAGGGTTATTGAAGTTTAGCGTGTGTTAGGTTACGATGCCTAGGTTAGTGTGTGTGTGTATGAATGGGGTGACAGGGTTATTGAAATTTAGCGTGTGTTAGGTTACGATGCCTAGGTTAGTGTGTGTGTGTATGAATGAGGTGACAAGGTTATTGAAATTTAGCGTGTGTTAGGTTACGATGCCTAGGTTAGTGTGTGTGTGTATGAATGGGGTGACAGGGTTATTGAAGTTTAGCGTGTGTTAGGTTACGATGCCTAGATTAGTGTGTGTGTGTGTGTGTGTGTGTGTGTGTATGAATGGGGTGACAGGGTTATTGAAATTTAGCGTGTGTTAGGTTACGATGCCTAGATTAGTGTGTGTGTGTGTATGAATGAGGTGACAATGTTATTGAAATTTAGCGTGTGTTAGGTTACGATGCCTAGATTAGTGTGTGTGTATGAATGGGGTGACAGGGTTATTGAAATTTAGCGTGTGTTAGGTTACGATGCCTAGATTAGTGTGTGTGTGTATGAATGAGGTGACAATGTTATTGAAATTTAGCGTGTGTTAGGTTACGATGCCTAGATTAGTGTGTGTGTGTATGAATGAGGTGACAATGTTATTGAAATTTAGCGTGTGTTAGGTTACGATGCCTAAATTAGTGTGTGTGTGTGTGTGTGTGTGTGTATGAATGGGGTGACAGGGTTATTGAAGTTTAGCGTGTGTTAGGTTACGATGCCTAGATTAGGGTGTGTGTGTATGAATGAGGTGACAATGTTATTGAAATTTAGCGTGTGTTAGGTTACGATGCCTAGGTTAGTGTGTGTGTGTATGAATGAGGTGACAATGTTATTGAAATTTAGCGTGTGTTAGGTTACGATGCCTAGGTTAGTGTGTGTGTGTATGAATGAGGTGACAATGTTATTGAAATTTAGCGTGTGTTAGGTTACGATGCCTAGGTTAGTGTGTGTATATGAATGAGGTGACAATGTTATTGAAATTTAGCGTGTGTTAGGTTACGATGCCTAGGTTAGTGTGTGTGTGTATGAATGAGGTGACAATGTTATTGAAATGTAGCGTGTGTTAGGCTACGATGCCTAGGTTAGTGTGCGTATATGAATGAGGTGACAATGTTATTGAAATGTAGCGTGTGTTAGGTTACGATGCCTATGTTAGTGTGTGTATATGAATGAGGTGACAATGTTATTGAAATGTAGCGTGTGTTAGGTTACGATGCCTAGGTTAGTGTGCGTATATGAATGGGGTGACAGGGTTATTGAAATGTAGCGTGTGTTAGGTTACGATGCCTAGGTTAGTGTGCGTATATGAATGGGGTGACAGGGTTATTGAAATGTAGCGTGTGTTAGGTTACGATGCCTAGGTTAGTGTGTGTATATGAATGGGGTGACAGGGTTATTGAAATTTAGCGTGTGTTAGGTTACGATGCCTAGGTTAGTGTGTGTATATGAATGGGGTGACAGGGTTATTGAAATTTAGCGTGTGTTAGGTTACGATGCCTAGGTTAGTGTGTGTATATGAATGGAGTGACAGGGTTATTGAAATTTAGCGTGTGTTAGGTTACGACGCCTAGGTTAGTGTGTGTGTGTATATGAATGGGGTGACAGGGTTATTGAAATTTAGCGTGTGTTAGGTTACGATGCCTAGGTTAGTGTGTGTGTATGAATGAGGTGACAGGGTTATTGAAATTTAGCGTGTGTTAGGTTACGATGCCTAGGTTAGTGTGTGTGTGTGTGTGTGTGTGTGTGTGTGTATGAATGGGGTGACAGGGTTATTGAAATTTAGCGTGTGTCAGGTTACGATGCCTATGTTAGTGTGTGTATATGAATGAGGTGACAGGGTTATTGAAATGTAGTGTGTGTTAGGTTACGATGCCTAGGTTAGTGTGTGTATATGAATGGGGTGACAGGGTTATTGAAATTTAGCGTGTGTTAGGTTACGATGCCTATGTTAGTGTGTGTATATGAATGAGGTGACAGGGTTATTGAAATTTAGCGTGTGTTAGGTTACGTTGCCTATGTTAGTGTGTGTATATGAATGGGGTGACAGGGTTATTGAAATTTAGCGTGTGTTAGGTTACGATGCCTAGGTTAGTGTGTGTATATGAATGGGGTGACAGGGTTATTGAAATTTAGCGTGTGTTAGGTTACGATGCCTAGGTTAGTGTGTGTGTGTGTATGAATGAGGTGACAGGGTTATTGAAATTTAGCGTGTGTTAGGTTACGATGCCTAGGTTAGTGTGTGTGTATGAATGGGGTGACAGGGTTATTGAAATTTAGCGTGTGTTAGGTTACGATGCCTATGTTAGTGTGTGTGTATGAATGGGGTGACAGGGTTATTGAAATTTAGCGTGTGTTAGGTTACGATGCCTAGGTTAGTGTGTGTGTGTGTATGAATGGGGTGACAGGGTTATTGAAATTTAGCGTGTGTTAGGTTACGATGCCTATGTTAGTGTGTGTGTATGAATGGGGTGACAGGGTTATTGAAATTTAGCGTGTGTTAGGTTACGATGCCTAGGTTAGTGTGTGTGTGTGTGTGTGTGTGTGTATGAATGGGGTGACAAGGTTATTGAAATTTAGCGTGTGTTAGGTTACGATGCCTAGGTTAGTGTGTGTGTATGAATGGGGTGACAGGATTATTGAAATTTAGCGTGTGTTAGGTTACGATGCCTAGGTTAGTGTGTGTGTGTGTGTGTGTGTGTGTGTGTGTGTGTGTGTGTGTGTGTGTATATGAATGAGGTGACAGGGTTATTGAAATTTAGCGTGTGTTAGGTTACGATGCCTAGGTTAGTGTGTGTGTCTGTATGAATGGGGTGACAGGATTATTGAAATTTAGCGTGTGTTAGGTTACGTTGCCTATGCTAGTGTGTGTATATGAATGGGGTGACAGAGTTATTGAAATTTAGCGTGTGTTAGGTTACGTTGCCTAGGTTAGTGTGTGGATATGAATGGGGTGACAGGGTTATTGAAATTTAGCGTGTGTTAGGTTACGTTGCCTATGCTAGTGTGTGTATATGAATGGGGTGACAGAGTTATTGAAATTTAGCGTGTGTTAGGTTACGTTGCCTAGGTTAGTGTGTGTATATGAATGGGGTGACAGAGTTATTGAAATTTAGCGTGTGTTAGGTTACGATGCCTAGGTTAGTGTGTGTATATGAATGAGGTGACAGGGTTATTGAAATTTAGCGTGTGTTAGGTTACGATGCCTAGGTTAGTGTGTGTATATGAATGAGGTGACAGGGTTATTGAAATTTAGCGTGTGTTAGGTTACGATGCCTAGGTTAGTGTGTGTGTCTGTATGAATGGGGTGACAGGATTATTGAAATTTAGCGTGTGTTAGGTTACGTTGCCTATGCTAGTGTGTGTATATGAATGGGGTGACAGAGTTATTGAAATTTAGCGTGTGTTAGGTTACGTTGCCTAGGTTAGTGTGTGTATATGAATGGGGTGACAGGGTTATTGAAATTTAGCGTGTGTTAGGTTACGTTGCCTAGGTTAGTGTGTGTATATGAATGGGGTGACAGGGTTATTGAAATTTAGCGTGTGTTAGGTTACGACGCCTAGGTTAGTGTGTGTGTGTATGAATGGGGTGACAGGGTTATTGAAATTTAGCGTGTGTTAGGTTACGTTGCCTAGGTTAGTGTGTGTATATGAATGGGGTGACAGGGTTATTGAAATTTAGCGTGTGTTAGGTTACGTTGCCTATGTTAGTGTGTGTATATGAATGGGGTGACAGGGTTATTGAAATTTAGCGTGTGTTAGGTTACGACGCCTAGGTTAGTGTGTGTGT
The DNA here is from genome assembly GCA_030765045.1 of Tenodera sinensis. Lineage (NCBI taxonomy): Eukaryota > Metazoa > Arthropoda > Insecta > Mantodea > Mantidae > Tenodera > Tenodera sinensis. Next base: position 35,359,517 of record CM060961.1, on the reverse strand, counting down.
GTATGAATGGGGTGACAGGGTTATTGAAATTTAGCGTGTGTTAGGTTACGTTGCCTAGGTTAGTGTGTGTATATGAATGGGGTGACAGGGTTATTGAAATTTAGCGTGTGTTAGGTTACGTTGCCTATGTTAGCGTGTGTATATGAATGGGGTGACAGAGTTATTGAAATTTAGCGTGTGTTAGGTTACGTTGCCTAGGTTAGTGTGTGTATATGAATGGGGTGACAGGGTTATTGAAATTTAGCGTGTGTTAGGTTACGACGCCTAGGTTAGTGTGTGTGTGTATGAATGGGGTGACAGGGTTATTGAAATTTAGCGTGTGTTAGGTTACGTTGCCTAGGTTAGTGTGTGTATATGAATGGGGTGACAGGGTTATTGAAATTTAGCGTGTGTTAGGTTACGTTGCCTATGTTAGTGTGTGTATATGAATGGGGTGACAGAGTTATTGAAATTTAGCGTGTGTTAGGTTACGTTGCCTATGTTAGTGTGTGTATATGAATGGGGTGACAGGGTTATTGAAATTTAGCGTGTGTTAGGTTACGTTGCCTATGTTAGTGTGTGTATATGAATGGGGTGACAGGGTTATTGAAATTTAGCGTGTGTTAGGTTACGATGCCTATGTTAGTGTGTGTATATGAATGGGGTGACAGAGTTATTGAAATTTAGCGTGTGTTAGGTTACGATGCCTATGTTAGTGTGTGTATATGAATGGGGTGACAGGGTTATTGAAATTTAGCGTGTGTTAGGTTACGATGCCTATGTTAGTGTGTGTATATGAATGGGGTGACAGGGTTATTGAAATTTAGCGTGTGTTAGGTTACGTTGCCTATGTTAGTGTGTGTATATGAATGGGGTGACAGAGTTATTGAAATTTAGCGTGTGTTAGGTTACGTTGCCTAGGTTAGTGTGTGTGTATGAATGAGGTGACAGAGTTATTGAAATTTAGCGTGTGTTAGGTTACGTTGCCTAGGTTAGTGTGTGTGTATGAATGAGGTGACACAGTTATTGAAATTTAGCGTGTGTTAGGTTACGTTGCCTATGTTAGTGTGTGTATATGAATGGGGTGACAGAGTTATTGAAATTTAGCGTGTGTTAGGTTACGTTGCCTAGGTTAGTGTGTGTGTATGAATGAGGTGACAGAGTTATTGAAATTTAGCGTGTGTTAGGTTACGTTGCCTAGGTTAGTGTGTGTGTATGAATGAGGTGACAGAGTTATTGAAATTTAGCGTGTGTTAGGTTACGTTGCCTAGGTTAGTGTGTGTGTATGAATGAGGTGACAGAGTTATTGAAATTTAGCGTGTGTTAGGTTACGTTGCCTAGGTTAGTGTGTGTGTATGAATGAGGTGACAGAGTTATTGAAATTTAGCGTGTGTTAGGTTACGTTGCCTAGGTTAGTGTGTGTGTATGAATGAGGTGACAGAGTTATTGAAATTTAGCGTGTGTTAGGTTACGTTGCCTAGGTTAGTGTGTGTATATGAATGGGGTGACAGAGTTATTGAAATTTAGCGTGTGTTAGGTTACGATGCCTAGGTTAGTGTGTGTGTATGAATGAGGTGACAGGGTTATTGAAATTTAGCGCGTGTTAGGTTACGATGCCTAGGTTAGTGTGTGTGTATGAATGAGGTGACAGGGTTATTGAAATTTAGCGTGTGTTAGGTTACGTTGCCTAGGTTAGTGTGTGTGTATGAATGAGGTGACAGAGTTATTGAAATTTAGCGTGTGTTAGGTTACGTTGCCTAGGTTAGTGTGTGTGTATGAATGGGGTGACAGGGTTATTGAAATTTAGCGTGTGTTAGGTTACGATGCCTAGGTTAGTGTGTGTGTATGAATGAGGTGACAGAGTTATTGAAATTTAGCGTGTGTTAGGTTACGTTGCCTAGGTTAGTGTGTGTGTATGAATGGGGTGACAGAGTTATTGAAATTTAGCGTGTGTTAGGTTACGATGCCTAGGTTAGTGTGTGTGTATGAATGAGGTGACAGAGTTATTGAAATTTAGCGTGTGTTAGGTTACGATGCCTAGGTTAGTGTGTGTGTATGAATGGGGTGACAGAGTTATTGAAATTTAGCGTGTGTTAGGTTACGATGCCTAGGTTAGCGTGTGTGTATGAATGGGGTGACAGAGTTATTGAAATTTAGCGTGTGTTAGGTTACGTTGCCTAGGTTAGTGTGTGTGTATGAATGGGGTGACAGAGTTATTGAAATTTAGCGTGTGTTAGGTTACGTTGCCTAGGTTAGTGTGTGTATATGAATGGGGTGACAGAGTTATTGAAATTTAGCGTGTGTTAGGTTACGTTGCCTAGGTTAGTGTGTGTGTATGAATGGGGTGACAGAGTTATTGAAATTTAGCGTGTGTTAGGTTACGTTGCCTAGGTTAGTGTGTGTATATGAATGGGGTGACAGAGTTATTGAAATTTAGCGTGTGTTAGGTTACGATGCCTAGGTTAGTGTGTGTATATGAATGGGGTGACAGAGTTATTGAAATTTAGCGTGTGTTAGGTTACGACGCCTAGGTTAGTGTGTGTGTGTGTATGAATGAGGTGACAGGGTTATTGAAATTTAGCGTGTGTTAGGTTACGACGCCTAGGTTAGTGTGTGTGTGTGTATATGAATGAGGTGACAGGGTTATTGAAATTTAGCGTGTGTTAGGTTACGACGCCTAGGTTAGTGTGTGTGTGTGTATATGAATGAGGTGACAGGATTATTGAAATTTAGCGTGTGTTAGGTTACGATGCCTAGGTTAGTGTGTGTGTATGAATGGGGTGACAAGGTTATTGAAATTTAGCGTGTGTTAGGTTACGACGCCTAGGTTAGTGTGTGTGTGTGTATATGAATGAGGTGACAGGGTTATTGAAATTTAGCGTGTGTTAGGTTACGACGCCTAGGTTAGTGTGTGTGTGTGTATATGAATGAGGTGACAGGGTTATTGAAATTTAGCGTGTGTTAGGTTACGACGCCTAGGTTAGTGTGTGTGTGTGTATATGAATGAGGTGACAGGGTTATTGAAATTTAGCGTGTGTTAGGTTACGACGCCTAGGTTAGTGTGTGTGTGTATATATGAATGGGGTGACAGAGTTATTGAAATTTAGCGTGTGTTAGGTTACGATGCCTAGGTTAGTGTGTGTATATGAATGGGGTGACAGAGTTATTGAAATTTAGCGTGTGTTAGGTTACGACGCCTAGGTTAGTGTGTGTGTGTATATGAATGGGGTGACAGGATTATTGAAATTTAGCGTGTGTTAGGTTACGATGCCTAGGTTAGTGTGTGTGTGTATATGAATGGGGTGACAGGATTATTGAAATTTAGCGTGTGTTAGGTTACGATGCCTAGGTTAGTGTGTGTGTGTATATGAATGGGGTGACAAGGTTATTGAAATTTAGCGTGTGTTAGGTTACGATGCCTAGGTTAGTGTGTGTGTGTATATGAATGGGGTGACAGGATTATTGAAATTTAGCGTGTGTTAGGTTACGATGCCTAGGTTAGTGTGTGTGTATATGAATGGGGTGACAGGATTATTGAAATTTAGCGTGTGTTAGGTTACGACGCCTAGGTTAGTGTGTGTGTGTATATGAATGAGGTGACAGGATTATTGAAGTTTAGCGTGTGTTAGGTTACGATGCCTAGGTTAGTGTCTGTGTGTATATGAATGAGGTGACAGGATTATTGAAATTTAGCGTGTGTTAGGTTACGACGCCTAGGTTAGTGTGTGTGTGTATATGAATGAGGTGACAGGATTATTGAAATTTAGCGTGTGTTAGGTTACGACGCCTAGGTTAGTGTGTGTGTGTATATGAATGAGGTGACAGGATTATTGAAATTTAGCGTGTGTTAGGTTACGATGCCTAGGTTAGTGTGTGTGTGTATATGAATGAGGTGACAGGATTATTGAAATTTAGCGTGTGTTAGGTTACGACGCCTAGGTTAGTGTGTGTGTGTATATGAATGAGGTGACAGGATTATTGAAATTTAGCGTGTGTTAGGTTACGATGCCTAGGTTAGTGTCTGTGTGTATATGAATGAGGTGACAGGATTATTGAAATTTAGCGTGTGTTAGGTTACGACGCCTAGGTTAGTGTGTGTGTGTATATGAATGAGGTGACAGGATTATTGAAATTTAGCGTGTGTTAGGTTACGACGCCTAGGTTAGTGTGTGTGTGTATATGAATGAGGTGACAGGATTATTGAAATTTAGCGTGTGTTAGGTTACGACGCCTAGGTTAGTGTGTGTGTGTATATGAATGGGGTGACAGGATTATTGAAATTTAGCGTGTGTTAGGTTACGACGCCTAGGTTAGTGTGTGTGCGTATATGAATGGGGTGACAAGGTTATTGAAGTTTAGCGTGTGTTAGGTTACGATGCCTAGGTTAGTGTGTGTGTGTATATGAATGGGGTGACAAGGTTATTGAAGTTTAGCGTGTGTTAGGTTACGATGCCTAGGTTAGTGTGTGTGTGTATATGAATGGGGTGACAAGGTTATTGAAGTTTAGCGTGTGTTAGGTTACGACGCCTAGGTTAGTGTGTGTGTGTGTATGAATGGGGTGACAGGGCCCTGTGTATTCAGAGAGGCAGCATCTAATCTTGCCATTAATAACCAGATATTTGTAACACCATATCTAAACGCTTTCTCGGCTTCCAAATACCTGCACAGGGATAATAGCTTAGCCCAAATTTTAATATGTTTAAGGATCCTGGTATCTCATTACTAAACTAATCCAACTGTTGCGTAATTCAGTGAATAAATGGTAACCAAATTTGGGCTGGGTATACTTTACGTGTTTCTGAAAATTATTATTAAAGTGAGTCAACGCTTGTTTAAATGGTGCTCTAATTCTTAACGTAAAATGTTGTGACTTGAACCTCCCCCTGTAATATTTATACTTGTTCAATAGCACTTTTGTGTTTCCTCAGTGTTTTTATTTATTTTGTTTATTTTTTGTTCCTTGTAGTGTTTCTTAAGAGTTTTAATTATAACTCTATGTTTGAGTGTATTAAGCAATATTTTTAAATGTCTCGAATGTCACCATTGGCAAGATGCAACCTAAATCTAAAAGTTGCAGGAAAAAACCGCCAAGACCACAAGAAAAGGAAAAACATTTATTTAGCTTAATAGAAATAAGAATTATTAAGGGGAAAATTGCCAAAAGATATTTTTTTAGTTTTTTTACAGTCTAAGAAATTAGAATTTCCTGTATGCACACGTACGTATTATTAAAGGAAAAGTTGCCAAAAGTATACTTTTTAGTTTTTTGCACAATATAATAAGTTAGAATTTTCTTTATAGGTAATTTGATTGAGTATTTATATAAGTAGTATTATTAATGTAAAGGATGCCAAAAAAATTTTTTGTACAATCTATTAAATTAGAATCTCCTCTATTATTTGATTTTGTGTTTTATATAAGGACGCATTACTGAACGGAAAATCGTCAAAATTATGTTTATGTTTTTAGTTTTTTATGCAGTCTGATAAATTCGAATTTCCTCGTTTATTCGAGATTATATATATATATATATATATATATATATATATATATATATATATATATATATATATATATATATACGGTTATTTATTACGAAGTTCTACATGTCAATATATATTTCCGTGACGGATTTTCTATTGTATACTATTTTATAACAATTGCTGAAACGAATTGAGTCATTTTTAAGTTTATTGGAAATAAGAAGATATACCTTTGACCTTCACCTACTTTTCACTTTCTACGCTTACCTGTAAAGGAGATAATGTATTCCATTAAAAAATGCAATGTCACCATTTTACTATAATAGTTTTCTTGAAGCTAACTCAACCGCAAATAAGTATTTTTAATAAAAAGGTTCGTGTGCATGTGTGTCTGTTAGCAGCATAAATAAGGACCGAAAATATCAAAGTTGGTATTATTTGAGTTCGTTTACCAAGGACACTAGGAATATTTTCAAGAAAATCCTCTAAAACAAACACCTTTTACATTAAAAGTGTTTTTTTACCCTTTACTTTGTCAAAAATAGTTGCGACGCTGATTAATACAATGTATTATGCCTAAGATATCTGCCTGAATATTTTGAATTTTCTGGATGAATCCTGTAAATTCTTCATTTGGAATAAGTTTAGGATAATTTGTGTAGGGGGAGACAGAGGGAGATAGGATGACGGAGTGTGAGGTAGATGGGGAGAAAGAGTGGAGGAAGGAGGAGAAATGAATAGAGAGGATGAGAGAGAAGGAGAAGGGTGTGGGGGAGGGAGGGAGAGCCAGAGAGTGAAAGAGAGAGAGGAAGAGGCAGAGAGAGAAGTGGAGAGAGGAAGAAAGAGGGAGTGAGATAGGTTATAGGAAGAGAGAGGAAGACAGAGAATGAGAGACAGCGCGAGAGAGGGAAAAAGAGGGAGAGGGACTGAGGGGAAGAGATTGTGAGGGGGGAGATAGTGAGAGAGGGAGATAGAGGGAGATGGGGAAGGATCGTGGAGAGATGGTGTGAGAGTGGAGGGGAGAGAGGGCTGAGAGAGAGACGCACATACGTCAACTACGAATGATGAATTACTTCACGATTTATTTGCTACAGTTTCTAATGCAAAGACTTGATTAAAGAATGTGGTGTGTAATGTTAATATGATGCTCCTGAGAAGTGCAGAAATACTCACTCGTGTATAATCAAGTTTATCCACTTGTTGTATAAATAACAGTTAGGTGCATGTGATTTGTAGGCAAACTCCTATGTTTCAACACATCGGATGGATCTTCAAGGAATGTTTCTGGAAAGACAATGAAGGAAATCGTGGATTTTGTGGGACCAGTGGTTATTAATACTCTAATGCACTCTTTTATAAACAGACTTTCTAGCCATATTAACAGTATTAAAATATGCACTTGTTATTGCGTCCTTTAATCTTGGCTGCCGTGCAATATGAACAATGCAACATCGTGCGACCCTGATTCCACGCTGCTTTATTTAGCGGAAAGCATCATAAAGCGAAATTAAATACAAAGGGCATTGTGTAACCTATTTCCAACCAAAGGGAATTCCCTGAAGCTGAAATATTAAAATCAGCTAATTGTTCCAACAATGGTTTGCCTTGAAAATATATTTAGCTCAAAACTGAACCCGCTTATTAATGACAGGTTATTGTGAAATTTAATACCAATATTATTGAATATTAAACCTTTTCCGCTACCAAGCTCCAGACAACCGTTAAAATTTGCCCCTCCTTTAAATAGCAAAATTAGCAAATATTGAGACTTCTGAAACGTAAGCAGTACCAAAGAAATCACTATTGAACAGACGTTTATTGTACCTATAAGCTTAGAAAGTAGTTTCCTAAATCAAACGTAATGTACCTACATATCACCAATGCGCCACTGCAACGCAAGGTACGGTGGAGAGTTAAGGAGAGGCAAAGTCTGCGTATGTTGGAGGGAAATAAACCCATGCTGCCCTCTTTCGCAAAGTTTGAACACCGCTGCTGCTGCTGTGGACTGTTTTGTGCGGGAGGATGTGTGGGTTGATCCTAAGCCGCATACTGCGATTCTGCACATCGTTTTCTATAGGGCCATTTTGCTGTCTTATCCGCATAAAATGAAAGGAAAGCCATTGATTCTTCCCTAGGTTCCCTTTATAGCGAATCAACTAAAAATTATTTACGGTTACCTTCAGCCCTGCCGTCCTCATTTTTCCTCTGTGCCAAACTGCCCTGCTTACAGTGAGTGGAGAAAGTATTGTATTCAGTCCAACATTTTGATGACAAGATTTCCCCGGAAATATACTGTAACAAACCGACAGTCATTCCCGTTACTTTTCTGTCACTTTATTGTCTTCTAAAAGTGCATCACAAATATAGTTTTGTTCTCGTCGTTAACATTGTCTACAGTTTCTCGAGCTATCATATCCCACAAATTTCACTCCTCGTAACCTTAGACTCTTCTTCACGACGACCGATGTATATTTCACGACACACACACCCACGCACGCCACACTCACTGACACTGACCGATTCATGATCGTAACTCTGACTCTGCTGTTCTCTCGTCTTCTTATATAGAGGGGACGACGTCACAGGGACCTTTCTCGACTTATACAAACACGCCGACGATTACATGTCCAGATCTTTCTTGAAAGTTCTGAAGAAAGCCCTGGTTACCATTGTTGGTCATGTACACACTAACAGTTGCACGAGGCAGCCTGAACTTGAACGCCTTTGTTAGCTCCACGGCCCGGCATGTGGTCTGAAGTAGCTTCGGCCCCGTCCGTCCTTTGTTGTGCGCGAGTCCGACGTCACAAAATGCTTGAGATTCAATGAAACATTTGTGAAAAAAGGCCTGTGTGTGTGTGTGTGCGTGCGTGCGTGCGTGTGTGTGTGTGTGTGTGTGTGTGTGTGAGTGAGAGAGAGAACAAAAAACTCAAACTATACAGTTGGTTAAATACTAAACTTGGTATTTAGGTTCAGCGTCTTCCAAGGATGTGCCATGGAGATTTCCAGAAATTCCCTCCATTCCGAACTATCCTTTACATGGAACATTTTTTCGAATATTTTCATTTTCTCAAAAATGCTAACGATTTTGATTAAACTACATACAGTTCTCTCTCACAACACACAGACGTACTACTAACAGCTGTTTCGTTCAGCATCTACCATTTCATCACATACAACTACTACTCCTCTCTTTGTCTGAAAAGAAAAACAACTGCCCTTCTCTCGCCGCACCCCAAAGTTGTATAGGCGGTAATGATGTAGTACGGACTTCTCTGGAAATTCTCTTTTTCAGCTTCCACAAACAAGACAGCAGCCGGTAGTCTCGCGAACGTTCTCGAAACGCTTTGTTTTGACGCGCTCCTTTGTGGAGTGTTTTATCGTCGCGAGTGGTGTGAGGTATACACCTACATCGGGGGTTACACTTTGATGCTTAATGAGAGTCGCTAATTTTTTCGAGCCAACTCGTTCGAAAGGTAGCAACGAATATAGCGAAATGTGCGCTCCTACTCCTACTCCTTTTCGGAGTATTTGCTCATCCATAGCGTTGTTGTTATAAACGTATGGTTCACTGCGTTATGGGAAATGGATGACATTAGCATATAGATAGGAATGTTTTATTTGCAATTTCATTCAAAATTTCTCTTGAGATGAAACATACTTTCAGAGCCATGTGCATAATAATGCAAATACGGGAAAAAAAGTTTGTTGCATTTTAAATGGTTTTTTCTTAACATGATTTATAAACCTCGGTAGTGACAAAAATATTTAATGGAAAATTAAGATAGTTATTGATGATACTAACAATACACTAATGTAATAGATAGTAGATTTCGGGCTAGTAGGCCCTGGTCCAGTCGATGATTTTCTGACGTTTCGCCCAAGACTGCGTTGGGCATCTTCAGAGAATGACTCCTGGCTGATTAACAACTATAAGGAACTTTCACGCTATGAAGGCACAACGGGCTCTTATGGACCATACTATTCTTATGGAAGATTCACGTGCGCTGTTGCCAAATGTGCTTTTTTTCAAATGCGACTAAGATAAAGTATGAACATGCATTTCGGTGTGAAATGTGTCTAAGAATACTATGTCATGCACGATAAACCTTTTATATAATTATATAGTTTTTAAAATAATAAAATCTAAAATGTTGTTGAAAGCAGATTTTTTAACATCTTTCTCGCTCCGAACGTCAAAACATGGTTTCAAATCGAAATAATTGCAATGAAAAAAATCTGGATTATGCGCTTGCTTTTATAGGCCACGTTGGTATTTAGATTATATCAATATGTCTAAACATATTTTTCTAAATAAATAAAGTTTAAATCAAAGTGTTAAGATTCTTCATTTATACAGTGGAAAATGTCGCCGCTGGCTAATTCTCGTTCTGTAAGTCCACGTAAAAACTTCCAGCGACAAAGTTTTCAAGGAAATAACGAAACTATTTTTATACACATATAGAACGTCTCCAGTACCGAAGTATCCATGAATCACATTTAAAGACAAATGTTTGCGGTGCGCCGGACGAAAGCCGGTCCTCGTGTCTTGGAGATGATGAAAACCAGATGTGGTGTGACAGTTGAAGAGCCGATAAGGCATTGTACTTCAGCGCAGGTTTTCAACAGGTTTTGGGAATCTGAGGCGTGAGCGAGTTTTACAAGCTCTTTGGTAATTATGTGCATTGCAGTTAAGTGATCAGTGCGGAATGGATCGCAGAAAAAAAGGCGAAATTATTAAAAGTGGCGACCGGAAAACAATTCTTAGAGTGTATGATTATTGAAAGAAAAAGAACCCCGGATACAGTAACTCGTTTATTGTTAGTGAGCTTCATAAGGCGACTGGTGTGCTGTTCTCGACGGGCCCTTATACGCCGCTCAGTCAGTCAGTCAGTCAGTCAGTCAGTCAGTCAGTCCAGTCAGTCAAGTCAGTCAAGTCAGTCAAGTCAGTCAAGTCAGTCAAGTCAGTCAAGTCAGTCAAGTCAGTCAAGTCAGTCAAGTCAGAAATTCCCTCGTTTAATTTTAAGGAAAACTTTTCATGTAAACTTGGGTATGCAACAATGCCAGTGTGACAAACAGACTGGAGTTTCTTTTGAGTATGACCATATTGGGTGCTCGAAAAGGAAATGACGCATACATTAACTCTTTTGGGGACACCTCTTAAGGTTCAGTTCACCCAACTCGGGCACAAGCTCGAGGTCCCTTGTGTTTTAAGGCATAATTAGTTGAAATTAATGATAAAATCTCAGTCGACGAACGGCTGTGCAGTAGAAGCGCTGATTACGGAAATGTTCTAAGCCCAAATAATCCGAGACACACAACTAAGCTGAGATGAGCTCTAATGAGGAGACTTGTATTCGGAAGTAGGTAATGGTTTAACTCCCGGCGCATAATATGATATTTAATACAATCCTTGATGAGAGGTCTTTGTTACTTTTTACCGGATAACAAGTTCTCTTTATTCATTTCAAAGGAATATCTCCGAAATGGTTCACTCTCCTGAACCTTTAGCAAGTAGTTGAATTTTTGTGACAACTGAAAATTATTATCATTGTTATTATTATTATTATTATTATTATTATTATTATTATTATTATTATTATTATTATTATTATTATTATTATTATTATTATTATTACTGTTGTTATTATTAGTATTTATTATTATTATTATTATTATTATTATTATTATTATTATTATTATTATTATTATTATTACTATTATTATTATTATTGCGAATTGTTGCTAAACGTTCGTAGTTGTAGAGTATTTGGGAATGTTTCACTTCGCTCAAAGTTGAGATGTTAGTGTATCCCATCCTGTTCTAAGGGCAGAGTAATCCTTGGTTCTGTGGCAATAATTAATAGTAATTAATAATAATTTTAGCACTTGTTTAGTTTCATTCCACTGCGATGCTGGAAACTAGTTAAGTTGAATACTGATATTTGATCCATTCGTTTCTTCTTTTCTCATGTAAGTTGGTACGAGTGATGAAGTTGCCAGATTCCTATGTGCTTCATTCAAAACCGACAATGTTTGTGTTTTTCTTTCAAAAGGGTTATAATACTTGAATTACCTTTCAGTCTACATGCTGAAATTGCGAGTTTACGAGACGCATGCGAACGTAAATACTAGAAAGTCCCGTTTCACTAGGCTGACGTCGAAATTGTTGAGGTCCATCTCTTCGTTCTGGTGATAAACTCGCTTCACTGCACTGACGTCATACTGGCGAATAACCTAGCGGAAAAGATAGGATACATCTGAAAACCCTGCATAAGCGAAGTTTACTTACAGATTTAGCTGGTTGTGGAATACTCTACTTTTATTGACATAGAATCACGCTTAATGCTGGTAACTATGTCTTACTATTATTTATTACTTTCTCTGGTAGTAACTTGAGACTATATTCCTATGGAAGCCCTCTAAACTAGTCTAATACAAAATTATTCAGGCGGCAGAAAGGCCTTCTAAACTTGAGAATTGTAAATATAGTTGGTAAAGTGAAGATTCAATTGTTTTCTTTCCATGGCTTGGGTAGACGTCACATCGAAAAAGACAATGTCCGCACAAATTTAGTAATTTGTCTGTATAAAGTGTTTTTCAGAAGAACATTATGGTGGTGGAAGAATGCAAATTAACTACGCATAGAATAAATGTATACTCTGCGAAGTGGCACGAAATAGAGAGAAGAATATGAATTTATGAACATTTATAGTCCGTGTTTGTGGAATTGTGGACCCCGTAGCCTGATTCAAAAGGACGCCAAGCCATGAGGTTATGTAATTTGAGTTTATACATTGAATTTGTGCGTTTATGGATTCAAATAAAAACAAACACTTCAATGCGGATCTATAGAAGTAATTAAGTAAATTATTCGCTGACCCGTACCGCGCCCGAGATACTAATAATGGACGAAAAGGGTTATTCAGGCTCACCGCTAATCCAGCTCGGCTAAAACGAACAACGCCATCCCTTGCCACATCGTAGATGCTACCCTGTTTTATATAAGCGTTACAAAGTAGATAAAGTATTGTATTCTACCCAAAAATTCGACGTAGAAATTTCACCCAAAATATGTTTTCAGGCCCCCTGAATCCCCAAAAAAAGGCATTTTTAGAAAAAGGTCCGGTGAGACAGAGAGAGAGAGAAAGTGCATGTGTGTGTGTTTGTGTGTCAGTCTGTGGACAGCATAACTCGGTTAAAAACCAAAGTTGATATTTAAGTTTAATATCTTTCAAGCATGCGACACGAAGATTTTGAAGAGAATTTCTCCACCCTAAACCACCCTTTACATGGAAACTTTTTCGAAAATTTTGATCTTCTTGAAAATGGCTCTAACGATTTTGATTAAAACAACGGATATTTTATGACAAATTAAATATATATTTTGAAGTTTCTGGTTATAGCCTATGTAGTCCCGTTTACTCTGGATGACTTTTAAATAATTCGTAAACCGTAAGAGATAGACCAAATATTACTATACAAAAATGCAGATCTCGCTAAATTTTTTTTCTTTTGCAGAGTGAACCATTTCGAAGATATTCTATGTCATTTGTCTCAGTTTCGGAAAACTTAAGCTTTCGCCAAATGTAACATCGTTGTTCATTTTTTTATATTTTAACCGTCTAAAGAGATCAGAATCTTAAAGCTTTGAAAGATTTGACTATCGCTCAAAGCCTACTGTATTCTAATATTCCCCTTGTACCTATAAGAAAATAAGCAATAAAATTATTTGTACAAATGTTTATCTCAACTAACACGGAGAAGATAGAGGTATAACAGTTGGTAAGAATGGTTAGTACAAGAGTAGAGAAAGTCATGTGAGTGTAGCACATCAGATTTTATTTCGATATAGGTATTTTCTGTCTAGAACCTTAATCCCATTCACCGTTCTTTCTAACTTTCCTCTTAGCTACAGTTTCTTTTCACTCCAATGTTGCAGCTAATTTTATTTCCTCTTCCTGATGTTTTTCCATTGAGCTAAATTTCTAGAATGGCTTGGTAAGAACATCCCTGGAATATCCATGTTGCATACCTCATTCCACTATTTTCCCACATTTCATGTTCATTCAACTTTTGTGGTTGAAATACCATTATAAATAAACATAGATAACTGTAAAAAATATAGAACTTATTAAAGTATGCAAACTACGTCAGAACTGAGATTTGTTTGGCATATTAGCAATATGAATAAAACGTATACATCAAATAGCCTCTAACGCTCCTATTAGATAAATACGGAAGTTTGTTGCGTTCTCCACGGTGTGTAGGTTTTATCGGAAAGTATCGCCGCCTTTGATAATTCATTCATGAAAACAACTCTTTTTATGGCGGATATATGTTTTAAGACAGCCTTCTAATTTCAATTTCTATATAGACAAAGGATTTAATAAGCACAAAGTTAACAAAATGTAGGCATTTCTTCTCATGCCTTCCCTCCTTGGGGTGGTAACCCGCAATAGATGCATGTCGGGGTCGGGGTGAGTCGAGGTGTCCCCCTGCGGTACTTCACACGCACGGGATATAACTATCCTTCCGTCCATTTGCCTGGTGACCCGAGAAATCCCCCCCCCAAAAAAAAAAAAAAAAAACAACGCTAGGTAATTCGGCCGCGGGGATCGAATACAGGACCTCTCGAATGCGAGCCTCACACGTTACCATGGAGTCATCTGCCTCGGTATGTCACAAAAGAGAGACAAGTTCTGCCGTTAAAAAAAATAAATAAACAAAACATAAGTCTAATTATTATTACACTACTCATAATTATCTATATTACAAATAGATTGAACTATGACGAAGTTCTCTAATGAACCGCATCATTATGGTGGATCACTAATTAACTGCTATTACCGCCCAATATTGCTTTCCTCTCTTTTATACATCATAGCTATAGGATTAAAATAAAAGGCACATTCACACATGCGGTTATCTCTCAGTTGCCACAGATCGATTTATAACTACTTTTTGTAGTTCTGCACGAATGTGATTAAGATATTTTCATGATAAATGAAATGTATATCTAGATTTTTTTTGAAATAGTCTCTGAAGGGTCCTTTATTCTGGAAGACCTTTATATAACTGGTAAACCGTTAGGGATAGACCAAATCTTACCATGCAGAAAATGTGGATATCGTTAAAGGTACATAATGAACGTTAAATACATTTATAGTTTCCGAGATATTTATTGTTGATGGTTTGCATTTTAAAGTACTTACACTTTCCTCAAATAGGAAGTCATTATTTGTTTCTCTCCTGGTCTTTGCTGGAGCACCTTCAGGACTCCCTGGAACTGCCGGTCAGATAAACAAGTGGTCAAAGGGATTTTGAAACTGGTATCAATGACAAACTTCAGTACCAGGATTTAGAATTTTAGATATCAAGATTTTTTACCTTTAGGAAGTTTTTATAGATTTATTTTAATTCTGGCTTTTGTCTCATTTTTTAGGATTAGTTATCAATGAGTGGCAATGGTCGTACAACAATATACGGTTGAGAGGGGGCCGCGCGGCCTGGAGCGGTTGAGTGTGTGTGTGTGTGTGTGTGTGTTTGTGTGTGTGTGTGTGTGTGTGTGTGTGTGTGTGTGTGTGTGTGTGTGTGTGTGTGTGAGACCATAATAATGCGCGATAACAAAAAAGGGGTCAGAAACTTCTCGTTGATTCTCTCTGAGTCATTGTGAACGTGGGCATGGAAAGATCTCGAAAGGTCACGTGACATCGAAAAAATTTTGTTGTGTAACGACGCTGTCAACTGTCAGGATCACATCAGCGTCGCCGGTGTGCCGGAAGTTCGTCCCGCAGGAGTTCTTTTACATGCCAGTAAATCTACTGACATGGAGCTGTCGTTTTTAAGCACACTTAAAAACCATCGGCCTGGGCCGGGTTTGAACCCGCGACCTTGGGATCGGCAGGCCAGCGTCTAACCAACTGAGCCACCCAGACCAACACGTGACATCGACTCCAGTCACAGCAGAGGAGTATTTTAGTTTTGAGACAGTTCGAGTTGAGTTGTTTAGTTGTGCAAGTCGTCGTGTGCAGTTAATTGTAGTTACGAGAGTGAGTCGGCCTGCCTGTCAGCGAGTAAGTATGTGTCGTCGAGTGATCGTATCGTGATAGTCAATCTATAAGGGACAGAGATACTGAGAAAGATATTGAACGACTGAGAAAGATTATATCAGACGAACAATTGTGATAATAGAAAGGGCTATAAACTGTGTTAACAACGAGAACATTTTGCAGTTGTTACAATATTTATTCTTTTACTAGTATTTTTATTTTATATTGAAGTTTATCTCTGGTTTTTACCATGGTACATTTTATAAGGGCGCCCTTAAGACTCCATAATCATCATCATACGCTACAGTCAGTTTATTATAGCACAACAATATGGGATTGCAAACGGCATTTTATAAACTCTTAAAACAATTTATTGCCTTTCTTTTAAAGAAAAATACGTTTAAATAGTACAATATAATATAATGATGCGTTATGTTTGTACATTATAATTACAATGCAAGTATCCACTTTATGATGTTCATTAAAGCATGTTTTAACAAGTAACAATTTGCGTTTTCATGAAATTCACATAATTAAACTAATTAAGCGAAGCGAAACAATCTGTTTTCGCTAGATTTGCTAAACATAAAAGGTAATTTGAAGGAGTAGTTATTATTTATTTATGCTAACAAACTACTGCTGGTGTTTTTAGACACAAAGGCCGCGTGTGGGCAATGTTTAAGAGGTGGGAAGCAGGACTGAGAGATTCAAGCCATAGCCGGGATCTTCCGGTTATCGAGCGGATGCTCTAACCACTAAGCTACCATGGCAACTTGCCAGCATGATATTAAATTCCCCAACTGATTCGTGGTTAGAGCAGCCGCTTAGTAAACGAAACATCCGGGGTTCAAATCCCGGTTATGGCATTGAATTTTTCAGCCCGGATTCCACCTCTTATTCAAGTGGCAGTATTTGAACCTCGGACCTTCGTCACTGTAGGTCACTTCACGCACAGCGGTACAGTCTTTTAATGAAAGTTTGAACTTAAGGAGGTGGGTTAAACAATTTCCAATGTTTGACATTCAGTGCGCCACCCTGTAGCTACTTTGCTGGTATTCCCGGTGGTAATGACGTAACAGCAGCTTTCTCTACTCCCGCTTTGTCCTAGGTCGGAGCTCTAACAATCACAACGTGCCTTGTAGTAACACGTTAAAGCCAACGGGAAACAGCTTCAAGCTTGTTACCTGCTCTGCAGGAATAGATATGTTAACAAACCATCAACTAATGAACGATACTGTAATCAGAATCAAACGAAGGGGAGGTATCAGAAATTACCTCCCTTAATTAATTCTACTCATGACTAGCCAGATGTATTAGCCATTTACCTTGTAGAGGAAACTGAGCGGCGAAACATCCCGTTTCGTCGATTCCCGTTTCGTAGACTACGTAATTTTACCCGCTTTATACTTGTTTCATCGACTCAAGCCTATTTGGCTATGACCCTTCCCGTTTTGTCGACGCAGGCGAACAACCAACTCTACCCTCTATTATAGCTTACTTTTCCTTTGGCGTATTTCAATAAAGTCGATGGTTTTTGTGTAATTTAAGTTTTAAAAATCTACAATTTGTTGCAACAAAAAGCAAATAATTTCAGGTTTTTAAATTTAATTTACAAAAAAACCGTTGAATCTATTGAAATACGCCAAAGGAAAACGTGGTTTATTCAATTTTCTATGAATATAACCATAAATCAAGAACCTTCAAACAATAATAATTCAGCCAGGTGATGATAAATTTTTTTGATAAAAATATTTTTTTCTAGAAAACTATAAACTTTTCAACATTTTGGTATTAGACTTTCTTGTTATTCACAACATGAGAAATTCGCTGTTAAAGTCTGACGGGTCATTTCACTTCCACCCTGTGTATGAAAACCAAAAGTATCCTGTGTTTATTTGGCTCTTTCCAGAACATGCATCTAGCTGAATGCCTGGAGAAGAGTACTTTAACCACATCCATCTCGCCGTGTGGTTACGAAAGTGCGGCAAACATGGTTAGATTTGTTAAACGTGTTAGCTTAAAAGCTATTGCTTTGAGTTTAAGTCCTCCTGGAGTATGCTTTTAACTAGAAATCGGGGATGCCAGTATTTTTCCATACTCGATACTGATTTTTAACTGATTTGATAATTATTTATCACTTTATTGTCCTCTAAATTTTGCTACAAATGGACCATTACCTTCTCATTGCTAACACAGTTTATAGTCTTCCCTATTGTTACAATTCACAATTGTTCTTCCGATAATATGTATTTCTCAGTCTTTGAATGTCTTTCTCCAGTTTCACTGTCTCTTATATGTTTACTATTAGGATGCAATAACTCGACGGCACATAGATACTCGCTGACAGACTGGCCGACACACTCCCGTAACTAAAATTAACTGCACACGACGACTTAAACAACTAAACTCTATCACTACCTAAAACTATTTTAACACTCACTCACTCAATGTCTGTCCTATTTATGTATACTGAAGCCGGCATTACGTGACCTTCAATTTCTTTCCATGTGCACGTGTGCAATGACTCAGCAGAAGTAGCTAGAAGCTTCTGGACACTACGGTGTTGAGTTCGATCACATGCAGACAGTGGCTAGTTGCCCTGTACTCTCGGACCTCCTTTAGCTTTTACCAGCATCATTGCTTATGGTCACGTACACACAGTCGCTCGCTATATCCAAGGTCACATTGCGCCCGCCTCTCGTCCGTATATTGTTGAAATGCCCAACGTACCACTACTTTCCCAAACAGCAATTAAAGAATAATCTGTAAAAGTGCATAAGTGAGGGTTAAGCACCGATTCTTGATACTCGATACTCGCTTTATAAAAAGCTGTAAAGGTTTACAGATTTACGTACTTACTGGTAGTTTTCTGCGTATGCCCGCATCTAACCAATTTAATTTTGCTCATCATTTTCATGTTCTGTACTAGAAATACGTACATTGCTTTTCCAATAGAGGTTCTATAAACTCCATTCACTTATTTTTGAATTTATTGCATTCTGTGACTTACCCTGCGCAAAAACGTTTTCTGCATATTTTATGCACTGCACTGTTGTATTAGTACTATCCAATTTAAAATAGTTCCACTCTTCACCCATATTTTATTCAAGAGCAATGTTTCACATTAATAAAACAAAATATTTATTTCTGCGGTTGGTATACCTGTGAGGTACGAACGTGACTGACCCGAGTTAGAACAGATGGAGGGAAAACACACATACATATGTCCATTTGCTGTATTGTTTCTTTTATTTTTTTACGTCGTTTTAACTACGTAGTCATATCGCAACGGATAATTTAGGTCAGCGGCTCTCAATGTTTCTCAAACACTATGCCCCTTTTAAAAATAAAAAATTTGCGTACGTCATTAAAGAAAATCCTTAAAGGTTTTTCAGTTCACATGGTTTAACCTCAATACCTTTAATAGGGAATATATTTTAAAAAATATATATTCTCTTACGTCATTCTTTTAATAACGTTTTTACAACACGAACACAATATTTGAAAATGCGCCCACTTTACAAAAATCTGATGTGTTGAACTCACATGACTTTCTCTACTCTTGTACTAACCATTCTTACAAACTCTTATTCCTGTATCTTCTTCCTGTTAGTTAGGATAAACACTTGTACAAATTATCTTATTGCTTATTTCCTTGTAGGTGCAAGGGGAATATTAGAATAGAGTAGACTTTGTGCGATTGTCAAATATTTTAAAGCTTTGAGATTGCGTTTTCTTTGCACACCCAACATATTAAAAAATGAATACCGATGTTCCATTTCACGAAAGTTTTAAGTTTTCAGAAACTCACACACATAACAAGGAATATCTCCGAAATGGTTCACTCTACAAGAAAATTTTTATGAGACATAAATTGTGTATTTTAGCAAGATCTACATTTTTTGTAGTGTATAATTTGGTCTATCTCTAACGGTTTACCAGTTATGCAAAAGTCGTCCAGAGTAAATACGACTACAGGGGCTATAGCCAGAAAATTCAAGATATACATTTCATTTGTCATAAAAATATCTCAAACATATGACATTTTAATCAAAGTCGTTAAAGCCATTTTCAAGAAAATCAAAATTGTCAAAAAATGTTTCAGTTAAAGGATAGTTTAGGGTGGAAGATTTTTAAATAGAACATTAAAAACAGTAAAAAATGAAAACAAGGGGCGTGAATTTTTCAGTTTATTTTGAGTGCTGTTCTTCAGTTGTTTCTCAGTTCAGCTGTTCTGCCTTGAAGAATAATATAAACAAGTGGTGTTGTAGATTGGCCTCATCTGTAAGTATCACCACCTATTCACGATAATCTGAACACCACAAAGCGAGTTTCTCTCATAAAGCGAGAGATAATTAAGCCTCCATTTCCCAAAGGAGCTCGGAATCAAGCTACATACATCTGGGGAACTTTCGGTCACACTCTCGGTTTTCCTCGCTTCACTGTGCTGAACAGAAACGAAGCAATGCTAATATTGCGATGCTTGTTGACTTTCCCGGCGTTATACGGGTAGCTTATAACACTCCAATGAACAGTTAGTTAATCACGTTTATCTCACCCCTCCGTATCTTGTTAAATTATTGTATAACGGTTTGCAATATTTGTAATGCGAACCCTGTAATTTTGAAACGCTCCTGAAATTAGTGATAGCGTATGAAAAGCACGTGATATGATACAAATTAAATATTTGCGAAACTTCGGCGGAATGTAGAGTTCAACTTCCCCCTTCCATATTTTTCAAGTACGGCATAGAGTATAAATATCTGAACCTTGATAGGAAGGAGAAGGTAAACGTGTGTTTCTCGGCTCATAGAAGCAGCAAAATACTGCCAGTGGCTGCCAGGATCCGATTAGATCCGATGCCAATTGCCTTTGAATAATGCCATGATGTGATCCAATCCGATCCGTCGAGGTTGATTTTTCGCGTTGACATAATTTACTGCTTATGCAACAGATGGCGTATGTGTCCACCTATATCTAAGCTGTTTGTTGGTGTCATTGTTTGTTTGTTAATCTCTGCATTTCCTGTACAATTAATTTTTCTTTCTGAGGTTGTCACGCGTTGGACATTTTAACGCGCTAGAAAAAGAGAGTGGTAAACACGTGTTGTTGTTGTAGGTTGTTGCATGCAGAGCTTAATTATTTATTCCATATATAGTTATTTCTCGTGGTGTTTTCTTAATGACCATTACAGAATGGCATACTGGAATTCGAAATCTTTGGCAGAAAAGGAAATTGCGACATCGTTTTCAGATTAAATTTCTCCCAATATCTTTTTCTCCCAAGGCTAGGAATTCAGCCAGAAATAAAGATTGAAAGGTTGCGTTAAACTTGGCTATCCCCCAAACTGGCATGCACACCGGCACACCGTGGTGTTAACAAGTGAATAGAAGCAGACGACAGTGGGTTTTTGACTTGGTAGACAATGAAGTCACAGAGTTTTATCTTTTGATATTTATGATTTTCATTTGATTGATTACATCAAATTGCTCGTGTGTTACATTCGATTATTAAACTAATTTTAAATCGAGTGTTGAGAATTCAATGGTATTGTACCTTGAAAAACAAATTTCACAATGCTTCCCTTGTATGCTAATGTGAAAAAGCTGGAGGATAGCGGAGATTGGTACATTATCACCCGCAGCAGGATGTATCAAAAATTGAAGTGTGATCGAAGAATGAAACGAAAAGAAAAACATTAAAATGCTATGCTATTGCAAAGCTTCAAACGTCTTTGATCAAGTGAGCTTGCGTAGGTAGCAAAGCGATGTTTATATTACATATGCGGGTACGACCCTCTTGTTCCCCGTCTCATTAGAATTGCCGAAGATCTGGCTGCTCAGGAAGCACGTGCCGCTGATATTAGGGCGCCCCCTAATACGTAGCAGTTTAATCACTTCTATCTACTCTTGTACGAACTATTCCTCTGTCTTCTTCGTGTTAGCCGAGATAAACATTTGTAGAAATAATATTATTGCTGATGTCCTTGTAGGTGCAAGAGAAAAATGAGAATACAGTAGGCTTTGAGCGATAGTCAAATCTTTTAGAGCTGGTCGCTATATAAAGACTTTGAAATTCTGTTTCCTTTACGCAGCCAGGAGTCTCACCATTTGTTCACTGTAATTTTAGAAGTACACGCATCTCGTCGCCAGTGTGCTGATCGACTCCTTAATCAGAGTATTATTCAGGAATGTTTACTTCTCCATAATTTAAATTCCTTCTGCCGTGTTTGATATTTCATTTCTCTCTGGCCAGTTGTATGTTTTTCTATGTGCCTTTTGTGTTTAAGAGAATTCAACTGTCTGGGTATATCGGCTTTACAAGTAGCTGTAGAAGTTCCCTCTTTATAGCAGAGGTTAGTGACGAGCCTTTCCACCTAGTCCTTTGTTAGTCCCTTTGTCGAGCCTCGAGGCCCACAACCCTTACATCCCTTTCCTTCACTGCCAATATCCCTGTCTTAAATGTTCTGGCTGCGTTTATCATGCTGCTAGCGTTAATCTTACTATCTCAAATATTCTAACATAGCCTGTCCCGCAGAATGCACTGCTTCAATCCACAAGGCATCAATAAAAAAGATGAAAGAATACTTAGTGTTCATTCACTTGACAATCTCTACTCACACTTGTACAAAGTATTCTTAAAAAAGCTTATTTTTATATAGTGGGTGTCCTAAAAATACCGACAACGCTTAGTATGTTGTGCGGGATGACAAACTGATCCATTTTCAAATAAGAACCTCTTCCCGTAAATCCACAGTTTGGACGCTGCAGCGCATCAAAGTTTGACAACGAAAGGTTGTGACAATTTGTTAACATTCGTTTTGGTATCTTAATATGGAAGATATGCAACCTCTTAAAATTGCATTTGAAATGATAAGTAGTGAGTTTTATTTTAGCAATTGGCTGCATTGCTTTTTGTTTAAATAGAAGAAGAAGACGAAGAAGAAGAAGAAGCAGAAGAAGAAGAAGAAAAGTTTGTTCAGAAGTGCTCCCAAGAAGTCCACCCAAGATTTCGATATCAAGATTTCAACGGAAATATATGTTTTAACGCTCCTAAATACAAAACGTCGTGTGTGTGTGTGTGTGTGTGTGTGTGTGTGTGTGTGTGTGTGTGTGTGTGTGTGTGTGTGTGTGTGTGTGCGAACAGCATAAGACAAAAACGAAAAGTCGTTAAAAACCAAAGTTGAAATTTAATTTTAATATAGTTCAAGGATGCGACACAAAGATTTTGAGAAAGTTCCTTCACCCTAAACTATCTTAACATGGAAAATTTTTCGAAAATTTTGATTTTCTCGAAAACGGCTGGTACAATTTTAATTAAAATGCCATATATTAACCTATTTTATGACAAATTAAATGTATATTTTGAATTTTCTGTCTATAGCCTATGGAGTGCTGTTTATTCTTGATGACTTGCATAACTGATAAACTGTAAAAATGTAGTTCTCGTTAAAAAAATACAATAAATGTCTAAATGAATTTTTTTGTGGAGTGAACCATTTCGGAGAAATTCCTTGTTACTTTTGTTAATTTTGCAATACTTATACTTTCCACAAATAGAAGATCGTTTTTCATTTTTTATACCTTAGCCATGCAAAAGGAAGGGAATTTGAAAACTTTTAAAAGATTTGACTGTCGCTCAAAGCCTACTGTATTCTCGCATTCCCCTTGCACCTACAAGGAAATTAGCAATGAGATAATTTTTGTAAATGTTTATCTCAACTAACATGAAGTAGATTAGTACCAGGGTAGAGAAAGTCATGTGAGTGCAAGACATGAGATTTTTGAGTTATGCTGTTCCCAGAGACACAGACAGACGCATGCATGCGCACATACATAAACCTTTTATTAAAAATTCTTGTTATTTTTTGGATTTAGAATCTGTCAAATTATGTATTTCAGGTGAAATGTCAGTATAAAATTTTTGTGTGAAAGGTTTACTTCCTCTGGTTAGTATAAGTACTGGGAGAGAATGAGAGAGAGAGAGAGATAGGCAGATAGACAAACAGACAGAGACAGAGAGACGTAGAGAAAGCAAAAGATAATGTTTACGAGGAGAAACATAATATTTTTAACACACTTCCATATAACTGTTGAAGCAAGCTTCAACACAGAAATAAACAAAAGCAGGCATATGAAAGATAGAGAAAGCCGTGCCTAGCTGTCTTCAAATTACCAGTGGTTAAGTGTCATGAATTTTAAATGTTCCCTCTGACGTCAGTTCAGAATTACGGATGCGTCTGCTACAGCAGACAAGTGACGAGTTCTGGATGAAGCAAAATCCCAGGAAATTCAGCACGTGCATGTCAATGTGTCCTTTGCTTCCACTCGATTAGGCAAAATAAGTAATATATGACCCATCTGGGTAAATCGCAGCATCTTATAATACGAAAATACTTCATTTCTTCCCTGTGACGTATACAAACACCAGGCAGTCAAGAACCAGTGACGGACACCAAAGGGTGATTCTAAGTCATAGTTTGAACTTTTTTCTCTTAAGTGCACAATTTCCGAGATATTCTTGGTTATTTGTTTGAATTAGCCAATACTTATACTTTTTTTCAAATATGTGTTATTTTTTTTTAGCTTTTGGGCTTACAAAGAGGACGGTATTGCTCCCTCGGTCCTACTGTGGTAGCTGTGTGCCGCTGACTGGATCTTGAGGTCCAACACCGTCTCTGGGTACGGGCGAGGAGCTCAGATGCCCATTGGCACTCCATCAACTTTAAGCACATCTGCACGTCCTTGTAGCGCTGTGTTCCTTTGTGGCTTTCCTTCACCTCGTCTCTCCTTCCCAAGGGGGCGATAGGCTGCTATAGATCCGCGCCGGATGGTAGTAGGCGAGGTGTCCCCCTTCACTACCATACCTCATTACATTGTAGGTACAAGAGGGATACAAACTTACCTTTAATCAGCACACTTTTTTATTACCAGCAGAAACAAGAGAACGTTGAGTTAATACTTCGAAAAATGTATAATAAATTAATGTAAAATATATACAACAGTTACTGATATTTCTGAAATGCTAAATACCACAAATTGTGTGCTTTAACGAGCTCTACCATTTTCGTACAGTAGGTCTTATCTGACTCTTAAGTTTCTGAGCTTTGCAAAATTATGGAGAATTTATTTAGATTGTGAAATAATTTACAGACTGTGTCCAGGAAATTTAATCAGTGCATGTTATCCAATACCAGCAAAGAGAATGAGATTCTCTCATCTATCACGTGATTGTGATGCGCTCAGTCTTCAGGGTTAAACACCTCAATCAAGGAAGTTTCGAAGAAAACGAAGATCTTGGACATTTAAATGAATAGAGCACAATATATCTATTTTATTCGTGGTGCATACGTCCATAGAGGCCGCTCTTCTTTTTCCAAAATAATAATAATAATAATAATAATAATAATAATAATAATAATAATAATAATAATAATAATAATAATAATAATAATAATAATAATAATAATAATAGTAATAATGATGATGACGATGACGATGACTATGACGAAGACGATAAGGGGGACGGTGACGGTGACGGTGACGGGGACGGGGACGGGATCGGGGACGGGGACGGAATAGGTGACGGGGACGGTGACGGGGACGGTGACGGGGACGGGGACGGTGACGGGAACGGGAACGGGGACGGTGACGGTGACGGGGACGGTGACGGTGACGGGGACGGGAACGGGGACGGGACGGTGAAGGGAACGGGGACGGTGACGGGGACGGGAACGGGGACGGGGACGGTGACGGGGACGGTGACGGTGACGGTGAAGGGGACGGGGACGGGATCGGTGACGGTGACGGGGACGGGGACGGAATAGGTGACGGGGACGGTGACGGGGACGGGGACGGGGACGGTGACGGGAACGGGAACGGGGACGGTGACGGTGACGGGGACGGTGACGGTGACGGGGACGGTGACTGGGACGGGAACGGGGACGGGGACGGTGAAGGGAACGGGAACGGGGACTGTGACGGTGACGGGGACGGTGACGGTGACGGGGACGGTGACGGGGACGGGAACGGTGACGGGAACGGTGACGGTGACTGGGACGGTGACGGTGACGGTGACGGTGAGGGAGACGGAGACGGAGACGGAGACCGAGACGGGGACCGAGACGGGGACCGAGACGGGGACCGGGACGGGGACCGGGACGGGGACGGGGACGGGGACGGGGGCGGGGACGGGGGCGAGGACGGGGGCGGAGGCGGGGGCGGAGGCGGGGGCGGAGGCCGAGGTGACCACAACAATAACACCTGCTGTTGAATCATTTCAATAAAACCAAAAAATACTGCGTTCAGCTGAGGAGAGGCTCTGTGGTCGGCTGGCCTCGGGATTTTCCGCACAATAAGCTACCGTGGCAGACAAGATAAGATCCAAAAATTCCATTTTAAGGTTTCATCGGAAATATGTTATGAGATTCCCTGAATTAAAAAAAGAAGGAAAGAGAGAAAGAAAGAGAGAAAGAGAGAAAGAGAGAAAGAGAGTAAGAGAGAAAGGGAGAAAGGGAGAAAGGGAGAAAGAGAGAAGCAGAGAAGGAGGGAAGGAGGGAAGGAGGGAAGGAGGGAAGGATAGAAGGAGGGAAGGAGGGAAGGAGGGACGGAGGGAAGGAGGGAAGGAGAGAAGGAGATAAGGAGATAAGGAGATAAGGAGATAAGGAGATAAGGAGATAAGGAGATAAGGAGAGAGGGAGAGAGGGAGAGAGGGAGAGAGGGGGAGAAGGGGAGAAGGGGAGAAGGGGAGAAGGGGAGAAGGGGAGAAGGGGAGAAGGGGAGAGAAAGGAGGAAGGAAATAAGGAAGGACGGAAGGAAAGTGATTGTTAAAAAAAGGTCTCTGCCTCTCTCCATGTGTGCGTCTGTCTGTGTGTCTGTCTGTGAGAGAGAGAATGCGACACCTTTTTCAAGAAAATAAACCCCAACCCAGACTACCAGACTACCCCATATATTGAACATTTCTCTAAAATTTTTGATTTTCTCAAAATGCCAATAACAATTCTAGTTATAATAATACATGTTATGATATTTTCTAGGAAATGAAATAGAGATGTATATTGAATTTTCTGGCAATGTCCTCATAAGATCTCTTCAACCGGGATGGCTTTGGCATAACTAGTAAACCATAAAACGGACAAAATTTTATTGTATAAGAAATAGAGATCTCATTAACACATACAATTTATATCGAATGCTTTCTTTGTGTAGCGAACCATTTCCGAGATATTCCTTATCATTGTTTGAATTTTTCAATACTTAAAATTTCCTCAAATGAGAAGTTGTTATTAGTTCTATATGTCCTGGACGTATAAAGAGAACTGAATTTTAAAACCATGACATAACATGAAGTATATAGAAGAATAAGGGGTTTGAAGTATTTTGTACTAGAGTGGGTTGAGAAGGTCATTAGATATTTTAAAACCCTTAACGCTGCCTTATCTCATCCCATCCCCCAAGGACAACAGAAGGTTCACAATGCGGTTAAGGGCTGTCGTATTTCTGCCTTTGATTCAATTAAAGCCAAAGCATCGTATTTCTCTAGCGTCAAAGCTCGCCAAGTGGAAAGTTGTGGCAAAGCTGGAGGGCATTGATGAATGTTGCATAAGTTGTACAGTACCAGGTGTATTGTAGCGTGCACTAGCATTAGCAGCGTTAATCTTACTTGGAGTTTATCCTCTTTGTGGTCATTAGTGCATGGGTCACCTCAGCTTGATGTCTTCTTCAAGCAATTGCTTATGTAAACGACCTATTAGTCTCTCCATTGTTTGCATGTTTCACAGCATCTCCTGCATGATAACATCTGCTGTATGATCTGCAATTGCATGACCTTCTTTATGCACTATTCATACGAAAACTTATTACTTCTACATCTGTATATTTCATCCAAGAAGGTGTGTGTGTGTGTGTGTGTGTGTGTGTGTGTGTGTGTGTGTGTGTGTGTGTGTGTGTGTGTGTGTGTGTGTGAGACTGTGTGTCTGTGGACAACATAACTAAAAAACAAAAAGTCGGTTAAAAACTAAAATTGGTATTTAAGTTTAATGTCTTCCAAGGATGTGACAAGAAGATTTTGAAGAAAGTAGACCTACCCTAAGCTACCTTTTATATAGAAAATTTTTCGCACATTTTTATTTTCTTGAAAATGACACGATTTTGATTAAATTGCCATATGTTTGAGATATTCCTATGGCAAATTAAATGTATAACTTGAATTTTCTGGCTATAGCCCCGTAGTCGTATTTACTCTGGATGACTTTTGCATAACTGGTAACCGTTAGAGATAGGCCAAATCATACTATAGAAATAATGTAGATGTTGCTAAAATACACAATTTATGTCTCAATAAATTTTCGTGTAGGGTTAACCATTTCGGAGATATTCCTTGTTATGTGTGTGAGTTTCGGAAAACTTTCTTTCGTGAAATGGAATATCGTTGTTCTTTTTTTATATAAGTTTGCAAAGAGAACAGAATCTCAAAGATTTAAAAGATTTGACTATCGCTCAAAGCCTACTGTATTCTAATATTCCCCTTGTACCTATAAGGAAATAAGCAATAAGATAATTTGTACAAAAGCTTATCTCAACTAACACGAAGATATATGACTTTGTAAGAATGGTTAGTACAAGAGTAGAGAAAGTCATGTGAGTGTGACACATCAGATTTTTAGTTTTTGTTTTAGAAGATAGTTATTTTACATATACGAGTTTTATTTATTTAATACAACTGTTAGTAGAATAATTACATTTTTGTGTTCACAGATAAACTCATAATTTGAAAGTTATACTAATGGAATATTATATTCTACATATCCAGTCATAAAACTAACAAACAAAAATAATCCACAAGTCACACGGGAATTGAACCTAGGAATTTATGAGTGAAAGCAATGCCTTTTAACTTCTCGGACATCGTAACGCAATTCTTTTTTGTTTGCAGTACTCGTAAGTTAACCATTGTGCTGTCACTTGCAGACCGTTTATACAATTATTTCATGTGCGTTGTAAACGCAGCTTTTACGAAGATACACGAAGCTCTACGATCGACACATAGAATCTGGAGATGACTCATTTGTTTTTGGCACAGATGTATCTTCACTTAGCAGCATGTAACTAAGATCTTTAACACTGATGTGTTTTCTCTTCGATTTTATATGCAGTAAATTACAGATTTTGCACGTCTTTGAAATGATCACTTAAACTTATCGGCCGATGTTGCGAGATTTTTGCTTTAAAGACTTCACAGAGCCTGTTAACATTAAACTCTCTGATAATATATCTTCTCTGTGACGTATCGCGGTTATGGTCGCCATTTTCACCAGGAAAGCTATTAAATATTCTCGTACAACGCTTTTATCATTGTAAGTAGACTGATATTTCCTCGCATGTCACATTAATTCTGGTTTATCCTTGAATGTTGCACTTTCTACTTTTCTTTTCTACACTCGTAACCTTTGGAAAGCTCCATAAATATCCTTTTACAGCGCCTCTTCAAGTTGCCTTCTCCACCTGGAACCGTAAACCTTGAGGAGGCTGAGACGGCTCATGGTACCGACGTCTTTTAACTGGTAAAGTTCCTTGTTCAATTTGTGCAACGTTTTCAATAGTTTTACCTTCAGTCGCGTCACATCTTGGGTTTTAAATTTGCATCTCACGTGACGAAAGCAAGGAAAAAAAAAAAAAAAAAAAAAAAAAGAAACACAAATATACATCTTATTACTAATTTGTTAGTCATATCAATAAATTAGAAGTCAAGTCTTAATGTCAAGTTAACTGAAATGGAAACAAAACATATAAGTATAAATAACCGTGGTGTAGAACACTTGAGCCATTTTAACTACTTGAGAACTGTTGCAGGTTATGATAGGAATATTACGTGATCAATAAAATATGCAAATTTCAAAGAGTCTATGGAACAATTAATAGAACATTTAGAAACAAAATTAAAGTTTTGCAAAGTCATGGCTGCACCTATACCAGCATACGGAAGTGAGACTTGGATACTAGCTAAAAACAACAGATTAAAATATAAGTTTCAAGAATGAAATTCTTAAGAAGTGTGAAGGGACGTAGTAAGAGAGAGCTAAAACAAATGAAAGTATAAGAGAAGAGTTAAGAATTTTTAACATAAATGAAAGGTTAGAAGATTTCAAATTAAAGTGGAAAGAACATGCTAAAACAATGCCAGATACCAGACTACCAAATAACGCAATTTTAACCTAAAGGTAGGAGATCGGTGGGCAGACCTAGGAAATGATGGCTGAAGGACTTCAGAGGCCGAAGGTGCATTTAATTGCCTACTCACTTAACAAAATACAAACATTATGAAGTGAAGACAAACAAAAGAACTAACCCCACGGCCCAACAGTTCTATCCGGGACAAGGCCTACCGCCAAGCCGCTGCGTCCTCTACCTCTGTCCACTATAGCCGTCATGAGTGGGGTAGTACTGGAAGCAGGATCCCCAGATTTTGCCAGTTAGAAGCACCCCAGTGGAGGGTGACTCGCCCAGTTCTTCTTCCACCCCTTTAGGTTCGTACTCCCAAGGGAGTGCGGGACTCGGAAACCGGTTACCATTCCTCCTCGGACTTGTACCATGTCATGGGGAGGGGGCAGAAACCAGTAGGGTCACCTTTCAATCGGGGGAACGAGATTTTCAGTGCGCATATTGCCCCTTTCGTGCTGCTACCACGACGCTCGCCGATGTATAAAAACACTGTACATATAGGCTGTGATTGTCGAGTGTTTTTATTACTTTCTATACAACTTACTTAGTAGGTAGAGAAACTATTCTATTTACCCAAAAATTCAATACTAAGATTTCACTTGAAATGCATGCTTCGAGGGCCCTGAAACAAAAAAGTATTTTTTGTGGAAAAGTTCCGACAGACGAAGGCAGTGCTCAAGTTTTACATGTCAAGTGGAGAAGGCAGCTTGAAGAAACGGTGTAAAAACATTTATGGAACTCTCAAAACCTTACGATATCAGTGTAGAAAAAAGTAGGAAGTATAACATTCAAGGATAAACGTGGTAGAGCGAGGAAATAAAAGTCCACCTAGAATGATAAACCATTGTAAGAGAACATTTAATGGCATTCCAGGTGAAGACAGCCGCTATAACCTCGATACGTCACAGAAGGGATTTCTTATCAGAGACTTTAATGTCAACATGCTCTATCAAGCTTTCAATCTGAAATATCCGCACAACGGTTAAACATAAGTTTTAGTGGTCATTTAGAAGAGGTGCAAAACATGTAATTCCCTGAAGAGTTAAGACATCAGTGATAAACATCTGAGTTACACGCCAGCAATGTGTGCTATTCTCAACTGATACTATTGATCATAGAATTTTTAATTTCCGGACATTAATTTTCATCATCTAACCATGACTTTACGATTAGTGAGAAAGGCAAAAGACTTGTAGGTTTGTAAAATATGGCGGATGACAAAACTATTGTTGCTACTGCAAGATCTTTGTGGCCCTTCAAAATTCTTAATTTCGTGAATAAAACAGTTTTTGAATACGATCATATGGCATCTATGAACACAGTACACGGTAGCTTATGGCAAAATAGTACTTTACAATCGATTCTTAAAAGGTTTATCGTGTATTTCTACCATAGATAATTGCAACATTGGCATCACTGAAAAACACAAACAAAGGTTTATTTCTTTAAAATGACATCACACCTCGTCATTGGCGAAGTGTTGCTAAGGATATTTACGGAACATCCTCATAATTTTCTAAATCATTTATTCAGGAATAACCTCAATCTCTTCTATGATCACGGCAATAATAAGTAATACTAATTATTATAATGATAATAGCAAGAGAAAGATTAATAAACAATAATATAATTAATAGTAACAAACTAGTAAGAGCACAATAATAATAAAAGTACTAATGTGAATCTAACAATAGCAATAATAATTACTAAAATGATGATGATAACAATAACAATAACAATAATAATGACAACAATAATAACTTTAACAATAGTAACAATAACAACGAGAACAATAATAACAACAATAATAACATACAACAATAACATTCATAAGAAACGAAGAAATGCCAATGAAACATTACGTGCCCTCATGCTTGCACTTTACAATCTGCAATTCAAATGTTAGGCAATAGCACCGTATACAGGAGTGAGTTTATTCCCTGGAAAATAAAGATCCTGTAAGTAAGAACTTTTCGGCTGTTTGTACTGCTATTCTGCATATTAGCACACGCTAGTCCAACTGCCTCTCGCTGCACGTCAGTCTTGCGCCGTGGAGTTCGGCAACAAATGCAGGCGAATAAGTAGGAAGTATAAAGATAAACCATGATAAACGTAGTGATGCGAGGAAATTCGTACGTTCACCTGCAATGATAAAACCATTGTGTGATAACATTTAATAGCTTCTTAGGTGAAGATAGCCACTATAACCGCGATACGCCACAGCAGAAGGCATATCTTTAATGTTAACATCCTCTGCGAAGCTTTTAACGTGAAATATCGCACAAAGACGACCGAAAAGTTTTAGTGGTCATTTCGAAGACGTACAGAAGCTGTAATTCCATGCATGTAAAATCGAAGAGTAAAAGATTAGTAAAATGTGATATTAGTTACACCGCACCATGGTGCCACAAGTAGCACTTTGCCAGAGAGTGGCATTTGTACAGCACTAATAGGCTACCAGAACTTTTTTTTTTTCGCTGACAAAATATACTCGCCCGAATGTGCATTATTCTCCTCAACCTTTGTTACATTTTCGAGATATATGAGGGTGATACTGCAGATGGTATTAAGTGTGTGGGATGAGCCGTTCAAGAAGAGGAGGGAACCAGAGTCCGTTCTTCCTGTTGCAGACAATAAATACTAAAACTAAGGATCTGGAGCCCAGTGCTTGTTTCCTTATCCGGGCTGCTCTTTAGACGTGGAGTAAGTCGACAACGTTGCGTTGAGGTTGCTCAGGGAATGGAACTAGTTTGTGGATGTAAACGTGTCGAACATTTCGCTTTCACCTAGTATTCTGGGAGCTAACGCTTGTGATTGGCCTGCACTCGCACAGTAAATACAGAAGACAAGGCAGGATATATGTTTATGTCAGGGGAAGACAACTTCGGGCCGTGTGACGTATTTAAACGAAGAGCCAGCTTGTACGTTCGTGTGACGTCAGGCGAGAGCAGTGTATTGCTAGGCTGCCTAGATCAGCGGCGCATGTGTTCAGTTCCCCGTGTTTCACACCAGTTTGAGACCAGGCTTCAAGATGTAGAAACATTGTCAAGTGCGTTTCAGAACTTTGCGACCCCGTATTCATTGGATGTTAACAATGTTTCTAGCAGGTTGCAAATTGAATTGATAAATTGCGACGATTTGCTGAAGGACAAATATAAACACAAGGAAGACTTGGCTGATTGTTATAAGAATGTTCCTCAAAACAGATTTCTGAGGTTATATGCCCTTGTTGCACGGATTTTATGTATGTTTGGTTCAACGTATGTGTGCGAAAAATTCTTTTCTATTATGAACCCTTCTAAGTCAAAATCCCGAAGCATATTGTCAGATCACAATCTAACATGCAGTCTTCGGTTACAAATGTGTCGTACATTACGCCCTAACATTGACAAACTAGTTAAAAAAAAGCGAAATGGCAAATGTCGGAAAATATCCACCTAATTGTTCTGTATAGCTCTCGTCTAGCTCAGACGAAATAGTTATAATTTCTGTTCTATTTGCGTTATAACATGACTGTTCACATAAACTAGAATTTATATGTATAGCATAAAGCCGAAGTGTAATTCTTTATAATCTGTGACTATTCCGTAATTGAAACAGTCAGCATTAAGATTACGATGTCCCGTATCCTATTTCCTGTTGCCCGCTGTGACGTCACACGTTCAACTGGCTTGCTCTGGGAGCATGTGTGCTCAGTGGGCTGACGTCACAGCAGCGTTACCTGTCTTCCCCTGGTTTATGTTCTCAAGACGCACCGTTAGGAAGTTTGTTTATATAATAAGCTAGCGAAAGTGGGTTGCCAGCTTGTTTTTGAGAAAACTAATATAATTCTCCATAATTCTAGGAAATTGTCAGAGACAAAAACGTAAGATACAAAATGTGTTCCAAATAACAAGATCTACCACTGGTTATATTAATGTAATGACTTCCCCTTCCACCCGGTATATACATAGCACGCAAACACGTTCTGCGACTCTGCAAGTGTGTTACTGTCTGATGGTCTGACAATAAGGCGAAACTGTTCGTAATTTTGAGTGGAAGAGGAAGTCGCCAGCGTTACAGCGGGTGTTAAATGAAATACAATATAGGTAGCGAGAGGAAATTAACGACCGACTGGTTACCTAAATTAGGGGCACGTGCATCTAGAGTCCCCCGAGAATAGAGTTGTAGTATCGTTACAAATGCATACAATCCAATTTCCATCGTTGTTGAAACACACGCTACAACTGACCTCAGTGCCTCGCAGGAGTAAAACAGACACTTCTGAAGCAGACACTCAGCACATTGACTTGCTAAACGAGTTTGTGTCGCTGGTTTTGTTACTGCGAATCAATACATACTTACAAACCATATTGCCTTTTGCTGTGTTAATCGTAACATCTGATTTCTTACATTCGAATATATTTGTCTACGCAACAACCAAACTTCCTGAAAGTTGGAGTTTTTCCTAGGTCACCACATATTTCCTATGCTTTCATTTTATTTCATCTTCAATCCAATTGCAACTTTCAGGGTCGGTATGAGGGCATTGCAAACTGTAGCTGCTGTTTTTGACCGGTAGTTGGATTTCTAGTCGCCTGCCTGGCGGGGTGGTTCGCTGTCGAAATCCATGAGACTGATGGCTGCTTGGTAAACCCTGGTTCGAAATGAAGAGTATGCAGCACACGTTAGGGACCCTCATGCTGGCTCGCGTTATTCGCCTGGGTTCCCCTACACCCATAGAGTACTCTCATTTTATCCCATCTTCCCCGTGTATGACGTACAATACACTCGACACTTACCTCAGTGTGGAATCCCCTCCGTCTAAACTGTACCTTTACCTCTACCTCTATCCATTTAGGCCCGCCTCTGTAGCGTGATGGTTAGCGTATCTGCCTCACGTTCAACAGGTGAGTTCCAATCTCGCTTAGGGTAAGTTATCCGGGTAAGGTTGTTTTTTTTTTTTTTTTTTTTTTTTTTTCCTCCAATACCAAACTTGGTAATAAATTTCTCCATCTTTCAAAGTATCATATGACAATTGCGCATAAAATCCTGCCTCAACCCAAACTATCCTTTATTTTTTCAAAACCTTGCATTTCATTAACTATTAATTCTAATGATTTTGACTAAAACAGATGTTTAAGATATTTTCCTGATCCATGAAATGAATATCTTGAATTTTCCAGGAATATTCTTCTTCATTCTGGATGACTTTTGCATAGCTGGTAAAACTAAATACAGCATTTTTTGTGGACTTTACCACTGCCGATATATTTCTTATTGATTTGATACTGTATTTTATGTAGATGGAATGTCACGCGTTTGGTCAAGCCATTTGGTGCGGTTTTTTTAAGCAGTATGATTTTAGGTTCGTCGTTTAATCCTGTCCCGGCGATCAGTCGGTACAACAATGAAGAATTCTCTATTACCTCGGGTCGCACTTAGTGAACAAAGTATCTATTGAACTCCATTGAAATATATCAGCATTTATTCTCAGGTTTATCAATTATTACAGTCAACGTATCTTTATCTGATGACGTCGCTTTCCTCGTACTTCACATTCCCTTGGCACGTCCGAAGTAATTTAATTTATAATATTTTGTGGCGTTATTAAGAAATAACATCCACCTTACCTGAACACTACATTGTAAGAGAGTTTAGAAAATTATTTTATCCGTTGTCAAGACAATATCCTTAGGATATTGTCTTGCTCGACATTAGGATGTTTACGCACCCTGATCAGATATCTCCGTTAAACGTTATTCTGACGTCATTAATGCTACGTCCAATCAGAAGCCAGCACGTTTAACCACTTGAATAACGTAACGATTAACCGAGCGACCAGGTGCGGTAAATGTGCAGGAGTAACGTGGGCAATTACGAAATTAATCACCTACGACTATTATGTCTAGTACAAGTCTTCGATTTAAAATAATAAACATCAAATTGTAACAAATGAACAGCGCTGCCCACATATCATTATCTGTTCTGTCAGACCAATACCCAAAAATGTTGGAGACTTCTGGAGAATACGTATCACTTTCTGACAAATCTCACCTTCCCACATTTTTTCGTGCTCTGTCATTGGGAATCGCTTTGCACGGTAAACTGCTTCCTGTTTCTTACAGCATCAAATATTTGGGTGTCTATATCGATTTCCACTCAGCTGGCACTGTCAAATTCAATATGTTTGCAGGAAACCCCATCAGTCCGTTGGATTTTATCTCTGCCGATAAACCTTTTCCTCTACACTGCCATGATTCTACAATAGATACTTTGTGCTGCTCCCGAGTAGAGGGATGTTTCCTACACCGGCCTACAAGAGCTATCAAGTAAATGAATCTACTTATTTAGAGGAATAACAGGCTTATCAGCGTGGATTCATCTTACATTTAGTGTTAGTCAATCAAAGCACCAGACTTAAATACTTCCAATTTTTTTTCCTTCAATACTTCATCTATAATGTTTTGTCCCTGTTTCTCGTCACGAATTCTTCCGTATAAAGGCAATATAGGTGGAAGGTCGGATCATGAGAGGAAGGGGTTGTCGGCGAGCCTACCACAAGTAGGAGGATCCCCCCATTACAATGCTTACCGTGGGATGACCTGTAGTAGGTTTATTCAAGCAAAATTAAGATATATTCTTACACATGAAAACCACACTGATTTGAAAGTTACACTAATAAGGGCCAGTTTAGACGACAAAATTATTTTTAAGCGGACGTCGAACACGCCACTTTTGCAACGGTTGTTCCGATGCATAATTCAATCGGAGCGTTAAACAACCCATAACAGAGACACCTAAATATTAAACCCAACCGTATATATTCAACCATGTAGCAGTTTTTTGTATAGCGCTTATGTACGAAATATATCAAAGTTACAAAATCCATTAATAGCAAAGGGTTAAGAATATGTACCACAGGTGAAGGGATGCCAAAAAGGCACTACCGAGGATCATTAGCGAACGTCCCAAACATTAAGGTAAACGATTAGTTTGGCAAGGTCTTCAACATAAAGAAAAGGAGCCTGCTATTGTATTTTACAAAGTATCGGAAACCCGAGGGGTTTCGTCAGAGGGCAAAGTCTTGACTTAATGAAGTGAGGGCCATTATGGATGTTTGGGAAGCTAAAAGGATAATGACTGAGACAGTAGGAGACAGGCATCGTTACGAGGGTGAGATACATGTAAGCAACACGGTGACAGTCCGTTCCAGCGGTTACGTTAAACTGCATATTTTATTTTATTTAAAATTGTTCAGCAAAACTTAAACGTATAAAAATAAAACAAATAAAGTTCTAACAAAACTACAATGTCGCTCTCTGTAACCACCACGGATACCCGAGATTAAGACTCATGCGTGAGCAGCCGTAGGCACCCATAATAAGAAGCAGTCAATCGAGTGACATAAAATGCTTCAACCATAACTATAATAACTGAATTTTCAAAGCAGTAAAATTATAGAAATGCTAAAGCTACGGAAATATAAAATGGCATAATGCTACAACTGTGCCCCCTTTGGTTCTGATAACCTTAACTGGTGAGCACGTCCACAGAGGGATCAGAAAAGCCAAGATAAATTAGAAGTCGTAACGGCATAAATTGCCAAAGAAATCTTAGTTGGTCAAGGGGTTGCCAGTACAACACTGACTTTTCCCGAACAAGCTACTACTTAAAAAAGCTCGGATGGCGGCCGCCAGGTACACCGAAGTAGTACTCAGACCCGAGCCAAGCAAGATCTTAGAGTTAAGATCAAAAAGGGAGGTAACTGTCGGCTCACAACTGAGAAAATTATGTTTGTCGGTGATTACGGTGGCATCACGTTATTGCGACAATTTAATGCCGAGCTATGCAATAGAACGTAGTTTCCAGCCTACAAGCCCGGAAATTACGTTCTATTGGACTAAGGCCGGCCGTGAAAGCCTCAGCATGTATAGCAGAGCTATGCGTTTTGGTACGAGAGCAGCAGTTTAAAGCAACAATGTGGGGCCGTTTGAAGCAACAATGTCACACGTTGCTGGTGCGATGGTCGGTCGTTTGGGCACTAGTGAGCCCTATAACACGGCAATGTCTTGAATTCCTCTGTTGATTCCGCCTCCTGAGACTCCCCTCCCAGGGTATACAAGGATTTTGTGTTGAGAAAGAATGACACATCGTTACAATTACTTTTTAACGAATGTTTCCAATGAGTCGTTGCTGATCATGAAGTTTATAAAACTAATACGAAATTGTATATAGATAATTATTCAATTAATATATAATTTAAAATAATAAATAAAATGATTGTCAATAAAAGAATAAAGAAAACGAACTAAAAAGGGGGTAACTGTAACACCGTGGCACAACAGTCATCCGGGCCGGGGCCTCCCGCCCGACCGCTACGGCCCCCACCTCTGCCCACCACAGTTGTCATTAGTGGGGTGCAGTGCTGTAGGCGGGATGTGGTCAGCGCTTCGGTCCCTCCCAGCCTATTATGCGGTCTTCTCGACCAGGCCCGCTAGTTCTCAATCAAGTAGCTCGTAAGTTGGCCCCTCAGGGACCTAACGAGGCTGAGTGCACCCAAGACCAGTTCTCCTAGGGGAAGAAAATCCCCACGCCGGTGTTTTTTCTTTGGTAGCGTCACTTTAGTTCAGATGAGAATCACACTTTGCCTCGTCAGTCAAAGTGAAGATATCGTGAACATATTCTCTGGGGTGGGATACATTTAAGACCAATGGATGCAGGTTTATCTCATAATACTTATAATGTAGCATATTTTTAAATTTTTAAATACGGGTACAGCTTTATTTGACCCGTGAGCTATTTTATAATCTACAGAGGTCGGTAACGTCTAGTACAAATAGTGAAAAGATTGGAAATATGTATTAAAAATTTTACCACAATAATTACGGTCATTCTTTCTAAACAGAATCCACGCATACCCAGGTAGAGAAATCTCAATATTCTATCGGCGGCAAGGGACTGAATCAAAGAACTCTGAGACATTATTAGGCTGATTGGGCTTCAAATTTGTTATAGAATACCGTACGCCTTATACGTAGCGTATCGGAAAAAATGTGCAACTGCCGAGTAGCGTACGCGAGCTTATCTCACTTACAAGGGGTTACAGGGAATGTAAACTCTGTTCAGATACAACCATGTCTTCAGGGCACCCACGTCTCATATATCGGCAGGCGCGAGAGATTGTTCACTTGTATCATTTACTGACTGTACGCCAAGTTACTAATATTTCACCGTGCTAGTAAACAAGATAACAGGTGATTGCAGCGCTCGACAGCCTGGTCGCTTTGCCTTGCAATACGCAAGGCTAAAGTTCATACACTCATTTTCTACATTAATTCTTTATGGATGATTAATATTCTCATTGTTTTCTTATTAATTCTATTTTAAATGACTGAATTTCTTAATCTATAATTTCGATATCAAGGGTATCTTCGTACATTATTTGCTATATAACAGACAACGACCATCGAAGCCAACAGTTTATTAGACAGAGAGAACTGAAAGACAGAAAACAGTGTCAGTCAACATGTTAACGGCAAAACAGAACTATATTTTTGTGTAGAAACTGACCGAAGAAGTAAGTTGTCATTTTGGCAAACTGGTACCAGGGGAGAGAGAGAGATGTGACATTTAATTTTGTTACAATGTTGTTTATATGCCTGCATTTGTGTGCATAGGTATTATGAAAGACATTAATAAAGGCCGTATCCGCTAAAAATGCATAGGTACATATTAAGGAAACTATTGGAGCATGAAATTCCTATCTTCCTCTATTCAGCAGTTATTCTGCCTGACTTAAACAAACACAGTAGCGCCCGCTTATGCATATCGATCGATTCAATTACTGCAAGCACACCATTGCAGATTAGCAGTGTCAATTATTACAATATTCCTGTGTACATATTAGACTTTGTTTTTTATCAAACTATTAATGACCTTTCGTCTTGTTTATTCTTTCAACCCTCAGCATTTAGTGTAATAAAATAACTGTCCACGTATTGATAAACATACTTGGGAATGAGCTGAGAATGCTACTAAGGTAGTTTTCAAGGTTTTTTTCTTCGGGATGATACCAGCTTCAACTATATCTTCTTCTTCTTCTTCTTCTTCTTCTTCTTCTTCTTCTTCTTCTACTACTACTACTATTACTACTTCCGGTTACGAATACTTACATTGGTCTTTCTGTCCAGTTTTGTATATCCTGCTATAAATCTCAGGAATTCTATTTCTGTCGACCGTATTCAACTACGACCCAGGAAGAATTCCAAGTAATGTAGTTACCTTCTATAGAAAGGAAAATAATTGGCACGTGTTGTAATGTGAACTAAAAATAACAACTGAACAATGATGAATGGCATTGAAGTGGAAAATTGGAGCTCTGATTTGTTTACCAAAAGCTCTATCTCATAACAGAACACTTATTATTGGTGCTATTCATACAATTTCCGTTTCTCTGACAGCCACACTTTCTTTTGGCTAAAGGCGTGGTTTTAATAGACAACCTTGGTGAGATGAAAATGCCTCAATTAGCTAATAGAAGATAGAAGGAACATTTCGTCCAATGCCCCCCAGTGAGGATCTCTTTCGAGCTACCACCCTACTCCCGGGGGGGGGGGGGGGGCACGCAGGCCTACAGAGCAGATCACAGAAACCTGGAGAAGTTCCTAACAGTTCTACAGTTCTAAAGTTAACTTCCTGCCGCGCCACTGAAGCTCTTCACTGCCACCCAAAGAAGCACTCAGCTGTTTCAAGTGGGGTCAGGGAAGAAGAATTCTGCAAGGCAACCACAGCGCTGACAAAGGACGGAAATGAAGAAGGGAAGCAAAGGAATCCGCAGGAAAACTAAAAACCCAAGTCCTGTGTCTGTCGACGGCGATCGAAGCCACGACCTTGTGAATAAGGACATACATTACTAACTGAGGTACCCTGCTCCATGAAGTCACTAGTATTCCGTGTTTCAATGAAAAAAATCTGATGTGTTGTACTCACATGACTTTCTCTACTCTTGTACTAACCATTCTTACAAACTCTTATTACTATATATTCGTGTTAGTTGAGATAAACATTTGTACAGATTAATTATCTTATTGCTTATTTCCTTGCTAACGTGACATTATTACGAACATGATTTGGTGAGAGTTTTGAGTTCTCGGAAGGTAAACGGCGCCATAGCGGAGACTGGAGTCTCCGGCTCGCGACAGCAAAACGCGTTGCCGATTTATCTGATTGCACGTATAAGTCCTTTCCTATTATGAATTGTAACTAAGTGGCTCTATACTCAACTGCGCACCTCCCTGAAATAGCGTGCTTGTTGGCAATTCCTTATAATTATTCTTCTCCACTATTCTCAAAATATCTGACGATATGTATCAATGCATGGCACGCAGTCTGTTTGTGAACTTCCGTCCAGAGAAAGCTTTCTGTACTTCTGATTCTTGAAACGACAAAAACAGCAATACATTGGGCTTAATGTGTAAAATTTCATAAACAACAAAGCAATGTATGAAGAAAACATTATTGTGACTTTTTTTTGGTGGATGTGAAGTAAAGTAGACAGATGTAGTCGAGATAAAGAAACACTTTTATTTCCGTAAACAGTAACTTTTTACACTCGTTGCAACAACAAGAAAGTCTTTTCCGATTCTCCAACAGCACGGCTCCGAACTCGTAACACAAAGACTGTCCCTTCTCCGTCGGCACGACTACTCAACCTTCACATACGCCTGTCCTCTCCGTCGGCACGACTACTCCCTTCACATACGTCTGACTAACCCTTCTGTCGCACTTTACCGCTATTTATATCTCCCAGGCACTATTCTGGAAGCTTCAGGAACGTTCACTTACTGCGGTGAGATACAAAGTAGAAGATCCCAGTAGCCTCTATCCTTTTCTCTCTTTCGGCAAGCGCCCCAACAATGCGGCCATTCTCTATCTCTTTCCTTCGGCTCCTTTGCGGTAGTGCCGACAATAATGCGATGGGTGACACTGCTGTTGTCGGCAATTAGATGTGGAGGGCGCGGTGACACTATTTTGAACTTGACCCTTCAGAAATGAGTTAATTTCGCTTGTTTCACTTTTCTTGCACCTACATCTAATTTTGTTGCAGATACGTAGCGTGGTACAAGCTAAGTCTGGAACAAATTCGGTTTTGCTTTTGTGTGGATTAAGTTCCATCTCTCGTATGAATTTTACTTTCTGATCTAGTGCGTACCATTTTTTTTTGTTTGTTTTTTTTTTTTGTTTGTTTGTTCTCCATGGCTGATTAAAAACAGCTGAGAACTGAAAGACAAA
The DNA here is from genome assembly GCA_030765045.1 of Tenodera sinensis. Classification (NCBI taxonomy): domain Eukaryota; kingdom Metazoa; phylum Arthropoda; class Insecta; order Mantodea; family Mantidae; genus Tenodera; species Tenodera sinensis. Next base: position 35,317,514 of record CM060961.1, on the reverse strand, counting down.
GCCGCTGTTCAACAGTAAACACCAGATACCGAAAATTTTTGTTTAGTTCTCGTTTGTTGCTACGACATTGTCGTGCCGACAGCCGCCCGCTCAGGTTGGGTCTTCAATTTTAAGATAATGTATGCCGTATACTCATTATAATGACCTAAAACTCAGTGTTGTTTCAGCGAAATTTGAGTCCATTACGTATAAATAGGGTTTTATTAACACGTTCTAAATTACATGTTACCGGAACCTACAAAGATCTACGTGTAAACTGGGTTACGTATAAAGCAGATTCAACTGTATATGCTTGATTAAGCAGAAAATTTCTTAAATATACATAATGCAAGTTTCTATGCTCTAAAAGACCAAACTCTGCAAATATCTGGACTAAGTAAGGTAAAATACCCATATATGGCGCCCTTCCTAATATGGCCAGGCTAGGCCAGGCTCCCTCGAGCAGGTGGCGCACTTACAGAGCATTAGCATGAACTACAACAGATGGCACTAGTAGTGCATACAAAGGGCGAGAAAGAAGTACTTTATTTGTAATAGTCCTAAATCTTGCACTATAAGGCAGGCTTCTGCACCTCCGAACCACAGAATTCTTTGCTTTATCGTAGAACAGCTAGTAGCTTCAATAGCAAACAACCTCGGCAAACAAGCACCGTATTAGTAGCAAGCCCAACTCTTAATATGGCGCCCTTGATGGTACATAGCAATTTGAAACACTTGTCATGAATAACAAATATCACTTTTTTATTTCATCATTATTTCCTAACCTCTAAATGAAGTTATTTGTACAGTGACCTTAAATCTAACTGCAAGCTCACATGTGGGTGTAATAGAGCATGCGTTGTTTTTCATGCAAGACTTGCGGGAGAGTTATAAACAATAATAAAAAATCTGATGAGTTACACTCACTAACAATTCCTACAAACTCTTATTCCTACATCTTCTTCGTGTGAAGATAAACATTTGTACAAATTATCTTATCGCTTATTTCCTTGTAGGTGCAAGGGGAATATTAGAATACACTACGCTTTGAGCGATAGTCAAATGAGATTCTGTTCTCTTTGCACACTTAACATATAAAAAAATGAACAACGATGACCCGTTTCATGAAAGTTTCAAGTTTTCCGAAACTCACAGACATAACAAGGAATATCTCCGAAATGGTTCACCCTACAAGAACATTTACTCAGACATAAATTGTGTATTTTAATAAGATCTACATTTTTTGTATAGTATACTTTGGTGTATCTCTAACGGTTTACCAGTTATGCAAAAGTCGTCCAGAGTAAATACGACTATAGGGGTTATAAACAGAAAATTCAAGATATACGTTTCATTTGTCAAAATTTTCGAAAACTCTTCCATGTAAAAGATAGTTTAGGGTGGAGCTATTTTCTTCAAATTCTTCGTGTCGCATCGTTAAAAGACATTAAACTTTAATACTTTAATACCAAGTTTAGTTTTTAAAGGACTTCATCTTTTAATTATGCTGTCCACAGACTGACACACACACACACACACACACGCGGACCTTTTTTGGATTCAGGTGATTTCAAAACATGTATTTCAGGTGAAATATCGACATTAAATTTTCGGGTGGAATATAATACTTGCCCTACTTACAGTAAAGAAACTAAAAATGGCTATGATGTAGAGAGAGAGAAAAAGACCAAATATCAGCAACATTGTATTAAATGTCACACTCGTTTGCTGCACTTGTTCTCGTTAGCCAAGGATGTCACTGCCACGTGTAACAAAACAAAAGGCAATCAAAGTCAAGTTTGGTTTGATACGCGTGTTTATTTTACAGTCCAGAAGCTTTTCCTGTACGAATGTATATCCGGATGTTTTTTATTTTTCTATGCTATAATTATATACGGTCTGGTGCATCGGCAGAAAAACTGTCTGAAAGTTTAAAGCGGCGGAACAGGCTTCAAGGCAAACATCCCGTGAGCACCAGCTGAAAGATATTGCCTGCCGTAGCCAATATTATTCACAGCTGCATTTAATCAGAGCCAGCCCGCCGAGGGTAATGCCTTCTTCCCATGGCACTACCTTAAAAAAATCTGATGTGTTGCACTCACATGACTTTCTCTACTCTTGCACTGGCTACTCTTACAAACTCTTATTCCTATGTCTTCTTCGTGTTAGCTGAGATAAACATTTGAAGAAATTATCTTATTGCTTATTTACTTGTAGGTGCAAGGGCAATACTAGAATACAGTAGGCTTTGAGCGATAGTCAAATCTTTTAAAGCTTTCAAATTTCGTTCTCTTTGTACGGTTAACATATAAACAAATGAATAGAGATGTTCCAGTTTACAGAAGTATATGTTCTTCAAAACTTACACAAATAACGAGAAATATCTCCGAAACGGTTCATTCTAAAAAAATTAATTTGGGCATAAACTCTGTGATTTAGCAAGATGCACATTTTTTGTGCATTAAAATTTGGTCTATCTCTTACGGTTTACTAGTTATGCGAATGTAATCCAGAGTAAATAGGACTTCATGGGCTATAGCCAGAAAATTTAAAATATACACTTCATTTGTCATAGAAATATCTTAAACATGTGACATTTTAATCAAAATCGTTAGAGCCATTTAGTAATGTAACTGTTCATATATTTTAGAAACAAATAAATATTATAATTTGCTATACAAGTCCTTTGCTGCATAAATATGATTAAATGTCCTCAGGCATACTAAAATTGTTGATTTATGAGCATTACACAAGGGCAGTAATAGGGTAGGCTAGAACTAATATAATTTATCAACTTAGGCACGTGTTCTACATATATTATCATACGAGAGGTGCACTCAAAATGTCCATCAAATATCACTATACACAGGCATCAATTAAACTGCCCTTATCAAAATTCAAAACACGCATTAAAACTAGCCTGTAATATTACATAGTAGGGACTTTAAAAAAAAAAGAGACTCTTACACGACCAAGAATTAAATTGGCATAAATCAAAACAACATGAACACTACCTCTAAAATCTACAATAACAAAGTAATAATAACAAAGTCAACAAAGAAATTTAGTTTTCCAGTCCTATCCTGTAATATACATATCCAAAAAAGCATTTTAAGAAAAAGGTCTGCGCGCGCGTGTGTGTGTGTGCGTGCGTGCGTGCGTGCGCGCGCGTGTGTGTGTAAAGCATAACACAAACACGAAAATTAGGTTAAAAGCCAAATTTGGTATTTAAGTTTAATGTCTTTCAAGAATGCGATACGAAGGTTTTGAAGAAAATAGCCCCACCCTAAAGCACTCTTTACATGGAAAATTTTTCGAAAATTTTGATTTTGTTGACAATGTCATATGTTAGATATTTTTTATGGAAAATGAAATGTATATCTTGAATTTTATGACTATAGCCCCTGTAGTCGTATTTACTCTGGACGACTTTTGTATAACTGGTAAACCGTTAGAGATAGACCAAATCATACCATACAAAAAATGTAGATCTTGCTAAAATACACACCTTATGTCTAAATATATTTTCTTTTAGGGTGAACCATTTAGGAGATATTCCTTGTGAGTTTCGGAAAACTTAAAACTTTCGTGAAATGGAACATCGTTGTTCATTTTTTATACGTTAAGTGTGCAAAGAGAACGGAATGTCAAAGCTTTAAAAGATTTGACTATCGCACAAAGTCTACTGTATTCTAATATTCCCCTTGCACCTACTAGGAAGTAAACAATAAGATAAATTGTACAAATGTTTATCTCAACTAACACGAAGAAGATATAGGAGTAAGAGTAGTATACGTGTGGTTCATGGTACAATACATATGTATTAGTGATAAGGGTAGAAAGTAGATGGTTGTTGCTAGTTCAATATTTTTGGGGAGTGTGACACATGAAGTGTACATTAAGTCACTCTGTTATCCTTGGGGATTATAGATATTTCATAATAAACAAACCGTTAGTTTAGTCTAATACTAAGATCTCTGTTATGTAATCAGCGGATTAGAAGAGCATATTATACGACCATAATTAATCGCATTGTAAGCGCTATGCAAACAAAAATTGCCGACTTACAAGTCCATGACAAATATTTAGTCCTTGTGTGGAATCAGCCTTAAGCTATTTGAATGCCCGAATCTCTGTAAATGTTGTATGCATTCATCAAAGTTCTAAGGCTTTCACGGCCGGTGTCAATACTAGATGCAATAATATTAACCGGGCTTGTGGGCCGTGGTCTATTGGGTTCCTTCTTCTTCCCAAACGTTTCGTCTGCGACTACGGCAGACATCTTCAGTGGCGGCGAGGTCGAAGTTTCTTAGTGGAGATCTCAGCAGTCGGTTTGGGAAGAAGAAGGAACCCAATAGACCACGGCCCACAAGCCCGGTTAATATTATTGCATCTAGTGTTGTATGCATTGTTTGCAATTATGAGCTGCTGTTGCCACTTAACTTGACTACGCTTCAGAGACTGCAAGTTTTCATGCAACCATAACTTCGTCTGTCATGGTTGACGACATTTTTGCGTTAGAAACGGACAATTTTTAAAATAAAGGTATATTTTTGTTGGTCTTGCAAGCGTGACAGAATGGGTTTCCTTAAAAATGATGCAGGGACAGTCACATTTTGTGACCTTCAACATATGCGCAAACCTTCGCCGCAAGAACGTAAAAGAAATATTGTGTTAGTCACGTGACTTGTCTATCTATTGGGTTACTTTCATATAGCTTCTACAAACTGTTCTTCCGAAGTCTCGACATCGAATTTTTGGGTGGAATACAACATTTGCTCTACTTAGTATTATGAATACGGTAAGCCTAGGATTCTAAACAATGCAATAAAGTAAGCAAACAGCGTAATTTGCAGTGGAAGTTGTAATGTCGTTGGTGATTATATTCTGTATTTGACTTGTGTAAGTGTTACAGTCTGACACTGAGGGCAGTAGTGTAACACATTTTATTGGCACAACACCACGTGCACCAACCATCTCTACTTTTATGTTTCAGTCGGAATTTGTAGCCGTCACCGATGATAAAAGGTTTCCAGTTTTGACTCGCCATTCCAGAAGCCATCACGAGCATGGCTGTGACAACTTTATGAGTATGGACCCAAGCGAATGACAGGTTAGTGGAGATTTCATTTGTTATGGGATATTTAACAGCCGTTGGGTACTTGTACCAATAACGGCATTGCTCGGTCTTGTTTATCGTATTACTCTTGGCATAATATGCAAATATACACCGGGTATGGGCAGAATCGGCTAAAAAGGGCTTCCTTGTCTCACTCCACATTTCATCCCTCACCTTCACTGCTGCTCAGCTTGCGATGCGGCTCATTCAGTGGTTAGTCGCTCATCTGTTTCATGAAGAGTGCCAGAGAGTGTTTTGTAAGTTACAAAACCAGTCAAATTTGTTGTTTGATATGGCGGTTTCAATTTGCAATTATACAGAATGCAAATGAATAACTCCACTCCAATTTTAATGGTGATGGACGGTTCATAGGCAATCAGTTTTAGATAGGAAGCCTATAGTCTGCGACTACGAATTACAAAACTATGCCTTAAAATTGTTTGACGGTATGCACGCCACTGATTATGTCCAGTACAGCTGTAACTCTTGATGACAGAACAAGCGAGCGAATTCCATATCCTATATGTTTAGCGTAATGGATATGGTACGCACATATTAAAGGCGCAAGTTCAAATACCCAAAGGTCGATATTTTTTATTTTCTTTCTTTTCTTGCTTCTTTCGTTCCTTCCTACCCTCTTTCGTTCCTCAGTGAAAAGGCTTCACGATCATTCGAAAGAATACTCAAATGTTTGAACCTATACATTGTGGTGCACAGAATTGAAGAGTGAAAATCAATCAGAAAATAAATTATTTAATAGAAGTATAGAATACTATGCCCCTTGTATATGATGGTATATATATACACACATATATATATACTATGCCCCTTGTATTTTGTTATATTTTCAAGCATAAGCACAACATTCCTCTCAAAACGGAAAAGAAAGGGGCAAAAAAGTTTATCCCTCTCCAAATTTGAACCCGATTTTTTGGGCTCATCAGTTCCACAGACAGTCCTCATAACCGTGTGGCCAAAGCACACATTTTAAAACTGCCCTATGTTTCTGTAGCCGCTCGCCAGGACCTGTTATCCATTGCAGTGACGTGCAGCCACATGTTAAGTCTCCAATTTAAGCGATTGGCAGTAATAATTGTGGTATGCAAAATATGTTTAATATAAACAAAATAGTTAATAATAGCGTAGAAATTATTACTACCACGCAGGTGTGTGCTTGTAGCATCAAAACAACCTTCGTCACTCGGCAAGAGAATGTGGACTGAGAAAGGCAAGTTCAATCGCTACCTCTCCTCTCGTGCCCATGCCTGGTCTACAGGAGTAGGATCTAAATTGTAATTTTATTCAAAGTTGAAGACAATTTAGAAAATAAGTACCATTAGTTCTTCTTAAATTTATTTTTGGGACTTAAATTAGACCCAAGTAAACTAAACAATTAAATTATTTTTCATTATATTTTTCATTTACATTCTGGCACTTGTAGCGCTTTACAAACGGTGATATTTTCTGTGTAGCCGTGATTATAGCACACCTTCAGCTCTTCATTCGTTTCAAACAGATGTCATCCAAGCCATTCCTCGTGCTTGGAAACAGGTGATAGTCACCAGAGCAAGTCAGGGCTATATCCTGGATGTTCACTGTTTACGACAGGCGGTGACACTGATGATACATGGAATGAAGATGGAGCACCGGTGGAATGAGATGGCGGGGGAAACCAGAGAACCCGGAGGAACCCGCCCCAGCACCGCTTTGTCCACCACAAATCCCACATGCAGTTACCTGGGATCGAACCCGGACCACTTTGGTCATCTTCTATCAAAGCAGTATTGGGTGTTATGCCCATTCTGCAATTATGAAAAGTGGCCCTTCCATCGGTTGAAAGGTCTTCCTAGATCTCTTTTACCTCGAGGTTTGAAGTGGAATATTATCTTTGGTAAACGGGAAATTGACATTCTCTAAATATGTTGTATAATTTTGTATATCCTCAACCGTTTCTCTAAGATCTTCGCTCTTAGCGTTACTCCAGTTAATGAGCGAAGAAATCTTATTTGTGAGGTGTTAATTTCAGCTTTATCTCTTGATCTAAATGCCCAAATTTCGCTTCCATAAAACCGCTTCACGGTATTGTGAAATATTAGTTTACTCAGCCTTTTTCCAGCAATAGCCATTGGTTTAGTTTTGTTTTTGTTTCCGTGAGCCCGGATGCGGCTGATAAGAAATGCTGGTCGGGGACTGGTCTCCGCCCGACAACAGAAATGGGCCAGAGGCGTTTACCTGGCCGAAAAAAAAACCCGGCCACCAGCATGAAAATAGAGCCTCCGAAAATAATAGCTGTTGTGTTGTGGTTCGGTGTCTGGACTGTTCTCTCGCAGCCTCTCCCGATCATTCTACTTCCAGAACCTCTCCATTGTCCAAAGAACTACATAAGGAACCTGCTCGTGCCCGGAGTAGAAGTAGTAGAAGTTGTTGTTCCAGCCGTGCTTGTGGTGAAGTGTTGAAGTGAGTTAAACGTTCACGAAGCGTTCAGTGAACAGCCCCTGTGAATCGTGCTTAGTAGCAGTTCAGTGCGAGTTGTAACCTGACTATTTGTGATACGATTCGTCAGTTGTTCTGTTGCTCTGAGTTTATACAAAGGCAATTTAGTATAACGTTAACAGCACGCTGACTAGAATGCCATATAGTGTGATTAGCAGCAACTGGTGTTTTCTCATTTGTTACACTATTTTTAGAGCAACTATTATATTCCACCCAAAATTTCGATGTCAAGATTTCACCGCAAATATGTTTTGAGGCCACCTGAATCCAAGAAAAGTATTTTTGGAAAAAGTTCGTTTGTGTGTGTGTGTGTGTGTGTGTGTGTGTGTGTGCGTGTGTGTGTGTGTGTCTCTGTGTGTCTGTGGACAGGATAACTCAAAAACTAAAAGTCGGTTAAAAGCCAACGTTGGTATTTAAGTTTAATGTTTTCCAAGGATGTGACGGGAAAATTTTGAAGAAATTTGCTCCAGCGTAAACTACCTTTTACATGGGAAAATTTTCGAAAACTTTGATTTTCTTGAAAATGGCTCTAACGTTTTTGATTAAAATGCTATGTTTGACACATTTTGATGACAAATGAAATTTATATTTTGAACTTTCTTGCTATAGCCTATGTAGTCCTTTTACTCTGGATGACTTTTAAATAACCTGTAAACCGTAAGGGACAAAGAAAATCTTACTCTACAAAAAATGTACTAAAACACACAATTTATGTCCAAATAATATTTTTTGTAGAGTGAGCATTTCGGAGATATTCCTTGTTATGTGTGTGAGTTTCGGAAAACTTAGAACTTTAGCGAAATGCAACAACGTTGTTCATTTTTGTATGTGTCAATCGTGCAAAGAGAACGGAATCTCAAATGTCAACAAGATTTGACTGTCGCACAAAGCCTGCTGTATTCTAATATTCCCCTTGCACCTACAAGGACATAAGCAGTAAGATAATTTGTACAATTGTTTATCTGAACTAACATGGAGATATAGGAATAAGAGTTTGTTAGAATGGTTACTACAAGAGTAGAGAAAGTCATGTGAGTGCAACACATCACATTTTTTGTTTAGTACCGCTCCGTCTATTTTTTAGGCTTTGCCCACCTTTGCCTCAGGTGGTAGCATCTGTGGTCTACGTTCGGAAGGTCGTGAGTCCCATTGCCGTTCCGATGTTCCTAACCTATAAGATTTTTGTTAAGTTTCTGTGGGTTGCTAGACAAATGCTGGGAAGAATACTTATTTCCCTCGAATTTCTTGTCTTCTTATTTTACCTCGCTTCTCAGTTCGCTTCAACCTGGTTGTCTGTTTCAGGGCTGTAACTCCGGCGTGAGTTCCGGCGTGCATGTTAGGGAATTTACTCTCTGTAAATCCTCTCCGGGGGAAGTCTCCGGGTCCGGATCCCAGGGGATGTGTAAGTCCGAAGGGGGTAAAGGCGCCGGTTTACGAGCCACTACCGGAAAGTTCAGATCTGCAGTTTTTTGACACACTCCCCTCTACTGTAAACCTTCCACAGTTTCGTCAGGGAAGTAAGTAGGTTTCATTGGACATCATAAATAAATCATTTGATTCTCCCAACTGTAAATAAAGTCGGCATTGGTCGCGGGATGAATAGTTGAAAGTGGCATTGTGTGTATACAGAAGATGTATTACGCAGCACGTTTTCAAGGTTAATTCAAGATCAAGGATTCCTCAGGATAATTCATCTCGATAATATGAATCATCAGTACCGCGGGTACAAGTGTGAGTATTACCATCAATTTGTGTGTTGCTTTTACTCAATAACATTTAAAATACAATCGAACCACAAAACATGGCCACCTACAACATCTGCGGCCTGCCTTATTCTAGCGGGTTGAAAAGAATTGCCAAAGCTGAAAACAATTGCCGTGCAATGAACGAAGTTTCCATTATTCAAGGCTGCCAATAGAGCAGTCTTAACCCAACATAACGTTTCAACCTAACCCAAAGAAAACCCATCTAGTACCCAGTCTAGTTATACATTACTTATACTAACTCCTCTCACGATGGACTTACAGTTAAAGACTACGCAATGGCAATAAGTAAACTATCCGATGCAAGCAACATTCGATATCTATCACGCATTTGCAATTTCCGAATGTGTGTCTATCTCTCAGGTGTCGAAGTGGCCAAAGAATTAACATCAAAATACACTGTAATACAAGTTAACAATATATCTTGCCAACTAAGACTGCTAATAACACCGAATAAGAACGCTGTACTCTCAAACGTGTATCCTATCATACCTAGTGATGCAACAACAGGTATTAAATGAATGTGGAGTCAAACCAGTGTCCAGTATTACATATATAAGGGCAGGAATCAACGAACGTGGGTTTTCACTTGTCTTCAGCCTTAGAAGCTAAATGTATGTTTCCCCAGATGACCTTGCCAAGTTAGCTCCTAGTTTTAACATTTACTACGAGGGTAAAAACTACTGGATTTACATACTTCCGAACAGAGAAGAGAGGAATGGAGGAAGGAAGGAAGGAATGAATGAATAAGAATGAATGAATTAATAAAAGTGTATATATATTCTGCCTGAAACTTTTTGAGAGAAAAGAGACGCCGAGTTTGCAGTTCGTAAACTTTCTCTGAGGCAGGATTTAAAGCCAGATGTCAAAGTTTGAAGAGGCAGCTCTGCCAGGTATGCCAACATGACATGGAAGCTAGACAATTTTTCATTATCTCCCTAACGAGAACTGATTGACGAATATTATGAACCGCAGGGTGTGTGTAAATTGATATTTTATTACTTGAAAGCCAATCCTTTAGGAATAAGTGAACAATTGTATGCTTTTCCAACATGATAAGCTTCCATTATACTGAAGAGCGAGTACTGTATTACACTGAAAAAATACAATATAGAGATCTCACTGAAAATACACTTTTTGAGGCACGGTGTTAGAAACACACGCACCCTCTGATTTCATCGAATATATGTCTTAATGCCCCCTGAATAAAAAAAGGATTTTTATAAAAATTCCCGAGTGTGTGTGTTTCTGTGTGTGTGTGTGTGTGTGTGTTTCTGTGTGTGTGTTTCTGTGTGTGTGTGTGTGTGTGTGTGTGTGTGTGTGTGTGTGTGTGTGTGTGTGTGCGCGCGCGCCAGTCTTTGGGCAGTGTAACTCAAAAATGGAAAGTACGTTAAAAACCAAAGTTGGTATTTAAATTTAATGTCTTTTCAGGATGCCACATGAAGATTTTGAAGAAAATTCCTCCACCTTAAACTACCCTTTACATGGAAAATGTTTCGAAAATTTTGATTTTCTCGAAAATGGCTCTAACGATTTTGATTGAAATGTCATGTTTGAAGTATTTTTATGGCAATGAAAATGCATATTTTGAATTTTCTGGCTATAGCCCTTGTAGTCCTGCTTACACCGGATGACTGTTACATGACTGGTAAATCGTAAGAGATAGACCAATTTTTTTGTGCAGTGGACCATTTCGGAGATATTCCTTGTTATTTGTGTGAGTTTCAGAGAACATACTTCTGTCAAATGGAACATCGTTATTCATTTTATATATGTAAATCATGCAAAGAGAACGGAATTTGAAAGCTTCAAAAATTTGAATATCGCTCAAAACCTACTGTATTTACACATTCCCCTCGCCCCTACAAGAAAATGGATTAGTACAAGAGTATTGTATTGCACCTTTTACATCGATATACAATTTAATTGCTCCTCTTTAACCTGTATATATTTTCATATTGACTGCTCTTCTGTAGGTATACCTTTGCTTTGTACGACACTGTACGTCGTTTGATTGGGTGCGTACAAGAGGCAGCTTTATTAACGTTGTCGCTGCCCGGTAGTTCGTGGGTACTAAACTTGAAGAGACAGATAATGGGGTGTCTCGTCCTTCATGAGTAAGGGCCATTAATGCGTAACTTCCGTGTTGAGTAAAACAATTACCAACGCAGTGTAGATAAGGTAATGAGAATTCTTGTGAGGTAATTCAGCAAGAAGCTCATTAGCTCAAGGTTCGGGTAATTAGTTCCATATGCCAGATTACATTGCTAACACGTAGGAATTTTGTAAAAACTAGAATGGGAATGAAATGTGCGGAAGGCTGTCCGATATACACCCTTCAATCTTTGCATAATTCAATTTGGAGTAACTCCTTCCGTTGAGAAGAGCTTTATAGCATTTCGTTAATCAATTTAAACATGTCACAATCTTCTATGCATAGCCTTCTTTATACAAGTACATCTGACCAATGCATGATTGTACAGAAGAAAATGGGGAAAAAAAGAAACTTGGTGGGAATTTAGAGCAAGAGTGGAGGATATGGAAAAACAAGAAATTTTGAGTAACTTTAGTGACAAAAGGTCATTAATAGCTTACAGACTCATAAAAATGGAATGAGGAAGACAGAAATACATCGAGGTATGCAATAAAGAGGCCAGAATAGGGTATGCATGGGCTAGGATGGGGGTAATAAACCCAAATGGGGGAGAGATGCACAAAATGCGGTAGCTTGTATGATAATTGGCTTTATATTTTGGATTGTAACGGTACGTATAAAGGAAGAGAAAATCTAGTACTCAAAAAAATTCAACGAGATCTAATTATACTTAAAACTTGTGAAAATGTTTAATTCAAAATCAGACGAATATATTGACAAAGCAGGAAAGTATTTAGGAAAAATCTGATGTGTTGCACTCACATGACTTTCTCTACTCTTGTACTAACCATTCTTAAAAACTCTTATTCCTATATCTTCTTCGTGTTAGTTAAAATAAACATTTTTACAAATTATCTTATTGGTTATTTCCTTGTAGATGTAAGGGGAATATTAGAATACAGTAGTCTTTGAGCGATAGTCAAATCTTTTAAAGCTTTGGGATTCCGTTCTCTTTGCACACTTAATACATAAAAGATGAACAACGATGTTCCATATCACCAAAGCTTTAAGTTTTCCGAGTCTGACACAAATAAGAAAGAATATCTCCAAGATGATTCACTCTACAAAAAAATTATTTCCACATAAATTGTGTGTTTTAGCAAGATCTACATTTTTTGTGCAGTGAGATTTTGTCTATCTCTTACGGTTTACCACTTATGCAAAAGTAGTCTAGAGTAAATACGAGTACAGGGGCTATAGCCAGAAAATTCAAAATATAAATTTCATTTCTCATACAAATGTCTTAAACACATGACATTTTAATCAAAATCGTTAGAGCTATTTTCAAGAAAATATAATTTTTGAAAAATTTTTCATGTAAAGAGTAGTTTACAGTGGGGCTATTTTCTTCAAAATCTTCGTGTCGCATCCTTGAAAGACATTAAAGTTAAATATCAACTTTGGTTTTTAACCGACTTTTCGTCTTTGAGTTATGCTGTTCACAGACTGACAGCACACACACACACACGCACGCACGCACGCACGCACGCACACACTCACACACACAGAAATTTTTCCAAAAAAGCTCTCTTTTTGTATTTAGCCGGTCTCAAAACATATATTTTCGATGGAATCTCGACATCGAACTAACACACCGAGGTGTATACTTACTTAGGTACCAATTATCAAAATATAAACATTTATGCCCCTAACACCTGTATATCCAATGAAACTGCAGCTAGAATAGACAGAACACAAGTACCTCGAGCTGTAATGACGAAAATATATTACAGTGTACAGCACTTATGTACTATAGGGGTAAAACAGTTGCCTTAATAAGTGCCAGTAATTCCGATACATTTATCGAGAACAATGGTCTCGTTTATGATGGACATCAAGTTTATGTTCAATCAAGTATACGATGTCATTGTGACACAAATTCGTTTATAGTCCTATATACGCTATAGTAGACTGGCAGCTTAAAGTTCACATTAATCAATCAGTGAAGTTTGTAAGTTTCCTTTGCATTTAAAACTAGATTATTGCGCCATATAAAAGGAAAGGCTTGTCGGGTGATCCTTCTTCATTGTCAGGTTGACAACCCTTACTTCACTTGCAAGAGTGCCTACTTGCGCTCATGCCACCGCAGGTAATTAGGGAAGGGAAAAGGGCTCTGAAGGGTCTGACCATTTTCAAGAATTTTCTACAGCCTGTGCTAGATAAGGATAGTAGAAAACGTGCCAAATTAAAAACCGTCCGTTATAATTACAGGTAGAAATTTTAGGTGCCAAATTGTTATTAAAAAGGTGCTTTAATTTAGGTAAAAAAGGTGCAGAAAGGTACAAATTTTCCATTTTAATTTTCACTCAACACCACAAAAACTAATTAGGCAATTACATAAAATAACTAAGGACAAGGACACAAAATTCAGTGTCACAAGTCCAGAAAACTATTGAAGCAGATGCTGTTTAACAACTCAAAGTTTTTTCCTTCACTAAGAAAGTATTTTTATGTTGAAAAGGAATGTTCAACGTCAACAGACACAAGTGGTGCATATGTTAGCAGTCTGTAATTAAAATCCTTGTTGGTTATAACATCCACAATATCAGGGTTTTTGGCTAAGCTCTGTTCTAGTATCTGCTTTCCCTTTACGCCCATCAAAGTTGCCCATTGTGACACTGCTCCTCCAATCTTGTCATGGCCGTCGTCAAAAAAGAATATCCATGCACAGAAAGAAGTTCATCTTGCAACTCCTGTGTATTTGCTAGTTCTCTGGTTCTCCTTACAGCACACGAATCAATCTGATGTTTCACTTAAGAAATTGCATATAGCGTTAAAGTTATTACAAGCACTGCAGCCTTCAGCCAAGTAACCCACCTAGTGAGAAATTGGAAGAGGAAGTTATGTAACTTTTACGTACTTCTGTATTCTATCTGGAGCCAGGAGCTTAGCATATAACCTCTCTCCTACATTTCACAAAGGTTCAATATTTCGTCCAATGTACGTTCCTAAAACTCTGATTTAACGAGTAATTTTCACACCTACATGCAATCAGATATAAATTGAGCTAGGATAATTTAGCTGAAATAATATGCCATTTACAGGGTAAAAGGCATAGAAAAATAGCATAAGGGACATTTGTGAATTGGAAACTAGTACGAAAGATGTGTAAATTACAATAACAATTCTTTTTATCGATCGTCAGCAGAAACCACACTTGTGTAAAATGTTTTAACTCCATATGTGCACTAGTTAAAGGATCAATAAACATATTTCAAAGTACAGTAGAATCCCGAAATAACGCGGACATGTTTTAGCCCCCCGTTATATCGAATTGTGAGCTTAAAAGTGACAAAAATCGGAAGTGATGGGAAACATTCTTGCAATAATAATTGTATACAATTACACTGTACCCATTTTACACTAACCTAAGCTAATTGTTTTAATGAAATCAGTAAGTTTTGTTTGGCGGCATGATTCACAAAGCTTTTTTTCACTTTTTTTTTTTTTTTTTTTTTCCCTCTGCGCATTGTTTCATTGCAGCAAGATGGAGATGAATACTGTTTGATCCACTTTCCTCCTCTATACACAGAACCATATTGTTTATGGTACTTATCACTTCACTAATGTTCAGAATATCTTCTTCCGTGTGCGTGTCTCGTTACTTTGGGAAATTCTGAGCAAAGCAGTGATCAAGGTCAACGCTAGGAGTGCAACCGCTGCAGTAGCCAAGGTCTACGCTAGGGATAGCGAAAAGCAGCTGTATTCCAGTACAACTTTTTGAAGAAAATGTTAAATTCAACTTTCAAAAATACGAAATAAATAAAAAGTACGATATATTTTCGGGGACATTCTTTCCCTCGCGTTAAATCCGAATCTATGGTATTTCGGAGCACGTTATTTCGGGCTTCTACTATAATGTGGCACAGTAAAATACTTTTAGATATTGTAAGAAAGGATCATTTCTAATACATTATCCTAACCTTGATGTATGATGTGAAACTTGAACGCTAAATCCCAAATTTGTCGAAATTAAACAATAACATGTATTGCATTCACAACTTGGTCTACTATCTAGTTCAGTTAATCAAGATACAACTTGAAGAACAATGACTTCTTACTTGTTAATGGTAATATGCAAACAAATAATAAGGAAATTGGTCACAAATGTGATATAAATGTCTGCTTTAACGTGGTGCACGAACATTTTTGTGTAGGGTAGGGTTGCCATCTGCACCGATATATTTGTACTCTCACTTTTATGGACCTTCTTGTCCCCGCATCCCGAAAAAACCCAATTTTATCCTGATTTTGCAAAATAGTTTTCGGGCTTGGTTCAAGTACTGAAGTAACGTCATCTATAGCGCAACATGCAAACGCAGCTTCAGTTAGTGTCAACAAATTCCTCTCAAAGATGGCGTTGCATATTACGTATACGGTATCGACGGTGCAAGCACCTTTTACATCTACCGCCATCATTCGAGAAAATACCAGACTTCTCCAATAGTATGGGGCTGCAACAATTTAACCAGCGCCATGCGGAATAATCGGTCAGTTCTCAGTTGAATGGCGATCTGACGAGACGAATAGGGCGTGAAATGTATAGTGGCGTATACTTCAATAATTTAAGTGTCATTGTCGACTGTTTACCGTCTAATAAACTTAGCTTACGACAATGAATACGAAAAGTATCACTTTTCTGAAGATTACACAAAAGAGTGGTCTTTTGTTAAGAAAGGACTTGCGGATAAGGAAGCGTTGTATGAGATTTGTAGATGTTTCATCTCAGTAACTCACGGAGGTAAGGCAGATGTCAGACATCACATTTCTACGAAGAATCAAATAGATTCACGGTAGCATCGATATCAAAGCCTATCTCTGCATTCATGGTTATAGAGTGAGTGAGTGAGTGAGTGAGTGAGTGAGTGAGTGAGTGAGTGAGTGAGTGAGTAGGGTTTAAGGGCCCGTCGACACTTAGGTCATTGGGACCCCTTCATGATTAAAGAAGTTACACAGGAGAATTGTTCAATGCTACTGCAAAAGTAACAACGTACTACAAAGTTGTCGAGAATCACCAATCCTTCAGTTCTCTTGGAAAGAGTATTTTCGTTGATGTCGGCCCAGTGAACTGAAGAAAGAAATCCACTGCTGCTGGGGACTGTGGAGTTAGTCTTATCTACTTAATTACAACCAACTTGCATGGAGTTTTATAAATACGTAAAAAGGAAAAGAAGACTTGCTGAAAAAGGTGAAATCTTCCAAAAAATATGGTGATGGCGTACCAGCTATTTCTGCCGTAAGAGGTTCCATGTAATTGTGTTATAAATAAAAAGTAATTATATGAAATAAACGTTTTACTTCATTTTACACACCCATCCCGACGAGGTCCAAGCTAGATATGGCAACCCTACTGTAGGGTGATTTTATGGTTTGGTAGTTACTCGAAAGCAATTCATCCCCAGGATGACTTTAGTGGCCATGCCTAGGAAATTCAAGATATTGAAACCGAATTTATAATGTCTATATATATATTTCATAATAGAAAGAAACAAAAAGAGATTCTAGTCAATAGTTAAGGGGAAGACGTAATAAAGCTGAATAGATTAAAGTCTCAAGAATGGAAGCAGATTTAAATGAGTGATAAGGTTACAATTGTTGTTTGTACGAAGCCATAGTGATTCCGTGGGCTGATTCCTATCTTACCATGACGTACTCTAAACTTAGCCAATGGAAATCGCTTCCTTCGTGTTGCTCACGCAAAAACAAATGCAACGCAACACACACTCGTCTTGAATCGAGCCGAGAGTACACGTGCAATTTCTGAGTTGTACGTAAGCTAGGGCGTATACATAATTCGGCGGTTGCTAAAGGTGACACAGTTAAAGTGTTATAACGTTGTAGTTGAAGTTACAAAGTTACATTCTATTTAAATATCGTCGGCAGTTCTCTACAAATCTGGAAATTTACAAATAAAGTGATATGTTGGTTAATTCTTCGTTTGGTTCTATTCCTACCATAACTCACGCATACCCTGCAGATTAGGACCTCTTGCTAGAGCTAGTCCGGACACCAAACACGAGATCTTATAGGTCTTAAAGGCGGCGTCTTCGACGGAGAGGAACGTTTGCGTCAATATCCATTTCATTTGTCATGAAAGTGGCTTAAACATATGACATTTTGATCAAAATCTTTAGGGCAATATTTGATAAAATAAAACATAACGTACATAGTTCATATCAAGGTGATTTTCTTGAAAATCTTCATTTCGCATTCTTTAAGGGCGCTGAAGTGAAATACCAAATCTGGCCAGTATAATGCTGTTTCTAGGCACAACCCTTTTTATAATTAGGGAACCTCAAAAGATATACGTATATAAATAAGCGTGGAATTATAGACCTTATGGAACAATAAATTTTCGAAGAGGCTGTGGTGAGGCGATCGGATGAATTCCCACGAGGAATAGGATTTTGATAAATAAAATGTTCCCCCATCTTAGTTAAGTGCAGCTGAAATTAAAAACAAAGCTTTATAAATTTTTGCGTTTAGAAGTAGAACAAAGCGTATGGGCATGATATATTATGTAAATGAGAGCACCCAAACAAGTTGCTATTATCTTGAAACTGATATACCTCAGTATAATATATTCTAAAGACAGATTTGCCCTGAATTTTACTTATATTGAGATAACAGGCTAAGAGAGATAGGAAGTAAGGTAAGTGGGCACGTTTGCGAACCAAAACGCATAATTACAAGTTGATTAAAGAGAAACCTGTCCTACAGGAAGTTGTTGCCCCAGGCACACACACATGGAATGCGAGGTGAAACGAAAACTTAGCCAAATTACTTGGTTCCACCAGGTGTAGTGTCGTCAAGTGTTGCCAACTGAGTGCACAGTTTTCTTTTAGCAACCTCAAGTCATAGAGCACTGCCGATGATACAGTATTTGTATGGTAAGGTTTGATCACCGATATCAACGGGAATATTTCCCCGTTCATAGGAGTGATCTTCGTATAGAGTTTGGCGCACCAGGTATCTTTAACTCCTAGCTCCTAAAAAAACGGTCACTTATACCAGAAAATATAGTTCAGAGAAAGCTCTGTTGAAAACAAAACCATATAAAGTTAGTTACTTTTTCCACTTATACACATATTATAGACTATGAACATACATCTTTACGGTTTGAACACAAATTCACTACATTTCAAGTCTAAGCACAAGTCCCATGTTTTTTTTTTTTTTTTTTTAACTTACTCAGCTTGGGTACCTTGTGGTCGCCATCCACATATTCCCTAGACAGAGATCCCTGAGGCGATATATAAATGTATAGCATTACACACAAAACTAGAAGTGTGTATTCTCCAACTCGGGCCATTTACTTATCAGGTCCAAAATACGTTTTGGGAATACGAGACCCGCAGGACCAAGATCAGATAAGTAACTTATAGTTCGTGGTTAGTCAATTACTTTTTGCAATACTCGAAAAACTCGTGAAAACTAATAAAAGTTAAAATTGCTTTTTCATATTTTGTGTAACATTAAGAAGATATGAATTTTCTATGTGAGCAAATGAAAGCTACATCTAAATTATATGGGCAGAGCCTTCTTATCCACTCTTTTGTTCATGAATTTCGTAATAACTTAAGTAGCTTGGTTTTTAGGTTATCTGTTTTTACAGCCGAATTGAATTTTTCGACCTTTATAGTTATTATCAAGCAGTAAAATTTTATAAAAAGGAGCGACATTGCTATTGAAGAAGCTGCGGACCTAGCATGTACATCACTTTTACCAGTGAAGTCGAAGCAAAGATACGTTGAACCTTACAATGCTTTCCGAAAGTGGTGCTTTGATAAAAACATTAACAGTTTTGCTAGTAAGACAGTTCTGTTAGCATATTTTCCTAAGGATTCATTAATAACTTATTTTTAGGTTGGTATGCTGTAATGTCGTACTGGTGCCGTAAGTATTAAAGGCCAGATTTAGCCTTGTTGCCATGGGAATTGATAAACTAATTATAAATTTAGCTTACACTACCAAATATCTGATTAACTTACGTATCAAGTATTGCAAAAAATATATTTGTACTTTAATGGATTCTTTTTCACTATGAATGACGTTTGTATGGTTTTGTCTATTTGGTAAATAATAAGAAACTGATAGAATCTTGTCTACTAATAATGGCTTCGCAGGTGATCAGCTTTGTTCAGTTGATAAACATCAAATAAAATCTTAATGCGCAAAAATTGCATGTCATTAAAACACTCAATTTAAGTAATTTTCTTTTTTCTGGAGTGAACCATTTACGAGATGTTCCTATTTTTTTTTTTTTTTTTTGAAATTTCCAAAACGTATGCGCATTTGAAGCATTTGACCATTGCCTAAGTGATGGGTATAACGCATCAAATTTTTGTAATATATAATTTTTACTTTCTCTACTAGTAATTAGAGGAAGTATTTTATTCCATCCAAAAATTCGATGTCGAGATTTCGCCGGAAATATATGCTTTGAGGTCCCCTAAATAAAAAAAAACATTTTTAGAAAAAGGTCTGTGAGTGCGTGTCTGTCACTCTGAGGGCAGCATAAGTCAAAAAGGAAAAGTCATTTAAAAACAAAAGTTGGTATACAAGTTTAATTTCTTTCAAGCATGCGACACGAAACTTTGGAAGCAAATAGCCTCACCCTAAATTACCCTTTACATGGGCAATTTTTCGAAAATGTTGAGTTGCTTGAAAATGGCTCTATTTTGATTCATATGACATATGTTTAAAATATTTTTATGACAAGATACTTTGAATTTCCTGGCTATAGCCCATGAAGTCCTGTTTACTCTGGATGACTTTTGAATAACTCCTAAATCGTAAGAGATCTACAAAAAATGTAGACCGTGCTGAAACACACATTTTATGTCGGAACAAATTTTGTTGTAGAGTGAACCATTTCGGAGATACACCTTGTAATTTGTGTGAGTTTTGGGAAACTTAAAAACTTTCGTGAAATAGAACATCGTTGTTCATTTTTTTAGGTTAACCGTGCAAAGGAAACGGAAACTCGCTGTCGCTCAAAGCCTACTGTATTCCCATATTCCCCTTGTAGCTACAGGGAGATAAGCGATAACATAATTTGTACAAATGTTTATCTCAACTAACACGAAGAAGATATTGCCATAAGAGTTTGTAAGAATGGTTAGTATAAATAGTATAAAAGTAGAGAAAGTCATGTGAGTGCGACACATCAGATTTATGTTTGTGGATCTGGTGTGGATCTGTATATTTAAGGTGCAAAACGTCCTGTATCGATTTCTTCCTCGTGGCAAACAACTTTTCTGGCACGTTTATTCCCCAGGGCTTTCACTAGATGAAACGTGTATTTAGAGGGAATTAACTCTGGGCCCTTCGTGCTGCGAATAAAAGTTGAAACGTTGGTTTCATTCGTTTTGCTTTGAAACCAACATTAAATTAACCCGCTTTGAAGTGCGAGCCGGATGATCTACCACGGTGAATGTAATTCTAAAATGCTTTGTATCTTTACCTAGAAGTTGAAACACTCAACTATATGACTATTTTTTACCATCATTACATCTCTTGTAATGAGGGGTATGATATGTCAGTAAAGCAAATAATAAAATAAAAAGCCACATTTTAAAGGGTCCCCTCCGAAGGAGTGTCGCCTTGCCGTGGCGGAGGGGCTCAGTACCCGATCCAGACGGCCTACTAAGTGAGTCTTCGTGACCACTGGTGGGCAAGAGGTGAGGGGAAGCTAAGAACATTCCAACGGGTAGATGAGGCTCGTTAGTCCTGGTCGACGACTCATCTAGGAGAAGAGGACTCCGAAATCAAACTCCCCCAGGGGAACCTACCACGGTAGGTCCGGGTTTGGCGCACCCGGGGCCCCGAGCTGCTCACTATCACTTCACCCCCTCCACCTTCATTAACTGTGCCACGTGCAGCGTTTTATGTTGCCTTTTATATCACCCTCTTCCTCTTCTAGGCTTATTCTGATTATTAGTTTGTAAGTTCCTAGATTTATAACTCCTGTCTCACCAGCAGGGATCTTTCCTATCTCCGTGGTCCTGTCCCACGGTTTTCAGCGCGGCCCCCGACTTGTGTGCTCTTCGGAGGTCTCAGGCGCGAAGGTTGTGCGGACCCTTCACACTGCCCCCATGTGTAGCCTTAGGTGCGGAGCCCGTCCACACGTCATGTACACCCACGTAGCTCCTGGAGGGCACGGCCGGTGTTAATCTCCCGACGGCCGCGTGCCGTCGGGTTAGTATCACCGGCCGGACGTGTTACCGCTGACGGAGCCCCGGTGTAATCAACCCGAAGTCCCCTGAATCCACGCTGACTCCGTTGAGGCAGCGTGTGCTAAAGCGGGGAGCCACAGGCGGTTATTCCTGTGGTGGGGGCATAAAACCGGGGTGTCACGTGGTGAACGGTTTACCCATGCGGACAAGCAGTGGAGATCGGAGGGTAGCTCCTCTGAAGTACGCCTTGAGGTCAGTCATGGAGGGGTCTCCATGGCGGCACAGACCGTGGAGATTTTGGTGTCTTTTATCCTTTGACCCCCGGATGGCAGGCTGACGCCGACGGTTCCGGATGGGGGTCCAAATAATCATGTCTCCGCGCAAACCCTCCCTCATTGACAGTTTTTTGGTGCTGACCTTGCAATGTGAAGGAAAGACGATGAAGGACATTAGCCCGTTCTATATCAAAAAAGAAGTCGATAGGATCTGTGGCCCGGTTAAAAACGCAACCAGACTTAGAGATGGCACGTTATTGATCGAGGTGATGAATGGAGATCAGTCGCAGAAGCTGTTGAAGGCGAGTTTGTTGGGCTCCTACCCTATCCGGGTAGCCCCACATAAGACCCTCAACTCGTGTAGAGGAGTAGTAACCACTTCCAGCCTCGACGATCTCTCCAACGAAGAAATTGTCACCTGCCTCTCTGATCAGCGAGTCTGCCAAGCATACCGATTAACTCGGAAACAGGATGGGAAAGAGTGTGCCTTACGTACAGTATTCCTTACGTTTAAGGGCACTCAGCTGCCAGAATACATCTACTGTGGCTACGAGCGTGCTGCAGTACGACCGTATGTCCCGAATCCCATGCGCTGTTTTCAGTGTCAGAGATTCGGGCATACTAGGACCTCGTGTAACCATCCTGCAGCTTGTGAACGTTGCGGCTTACCGGCACACGAAGACACGGCTTGCACTCGAGACCCATGCTGTGTGAACTGTGGGGGTAACCATCCATCTAGCTCACGTCAGTGTCCTAAGTTCTTGGACGAAAAGAGTATTCAGGAGTTGCGGGTAAAGGAGCGCCTGACATTTATAGAAGCGAGTCGGCGTTTCGAACAACTGAAGCCTGCCACCACCTTAGCTTATTCGTCGGCAGCTCGGCGCCCTCCTGTTGCTACTGTCGGCTTGCAACATGTCACCGTTGCAAATGCCTCGACACAGACTGACCTTCCAGAGAGCACCCCAACAGTTAGTCGAAAAAGTGCAGTGTCTAAAACATCTTCCGCCGTGCAGACCACAGTTTCCAAGCCGTTAGGAAGCGGTAAGGATCCTACCGATGGAAGTCGTTCGCGACATAAAGTTCGCGCAAGTAGTCTCACGTCCTCTCAGAGATCCCGCTCTCGCTCTGCGAGTCGTAGGGGATCCTCTGCCTCGCACACCTCCGAGGAATCGCCAGAGGACGGCGACTTCCACATAGTTGGACCTAAGTCAGCCAAGGTGAAAAAGAAGAAAAAGATGAAGACTAGCCATTAATCCTTTTTCACTATGGAAATAATCCAGTGGAATGTTAATGGGTTCCGGGCACGTGTTCCGGACATACAGCATCTAATTTCTCAACGCTGTCCATCTATCGTCTGTCTACAGGAAACCCATCTGCAACCTCATCACGCACTCTATCTTCGCGGATTTGTGGCCTTTAGACATGATTCTGCAGCTGATCGACGGGCAAGCGGTGGTGTTGCTATTCTGGTGGCGAATACCATCCCTGCCACCAGCATACCCCTAAACACGCCGCTCCAAGCTGTAGCGGTACGTGTACAGCTGCAGAACCTTTCTTTCTCTATCTGTAATGTCTATCTGCCACCGGTCAGTGTCGTACACGAGAACGAACTTCGGGCTCTCTTGGCACAGATTCCGCCACCGTTTCTTCTTCTAGGCGATCTGAATGCCAAAAACACCTTGTGGGGCTCCGACACTGACGATGCTCGTGGTTGCCTTGTAGCAGACGTTTGTGATATGTCCGGCTTAGTGCTATTAAACACTGGTGCTCCTACCTTCTTATCCTCTGCCTATGGTACACATTCCGCCCTAGATGTTACTTTCTGCAGCCCGTCGCTGGTACCTCTTCTCGATTGGTCGGTTCTTTCCGACCTATTTGGCAGTGATCACTATCCCATTAACGTTCACATATCCGTCCATCATTCTGTACCCACACGATATCCTCACTGGATTATTTCCAAGGCTGACTGGGGGAAATTCCGTTCCCTCATTCACTTGACCAACAATGTTTTTACCACCATTGACGACATGGTGGAGTATTTTATATGCTCTATCCTTCTCGCAGCAGAATCCAGTATTCCTCGGGGTTCATCCACACCACGTCACGTCCCTGTGCCTTGGTGGTCCGAGGAATGCCGTTTGGCTATTAAAGCACGTAAGCGTGCTCTGCGTGTTTTCCGCATACACCCTACGGAGGCGAATTTTATTGCTTTTAAACGTTCTCGTGCAAGGGCTCGCTTTGTATTGCGCAATGCAAAACGCACATCCTGGGAATCGTACGTGTCTTCCCTTTCACGTCGCAGTTCGGCCCAGAAGGTGTGGACTACCATCCGGCGTATGTACGGCAAATGTCGCCAGACGATCATCCCCGGTCTTGCCGTACAGGGCTCCATATACACCAGCGAGCAGGATATCGCCGACGCCCTTGCCGATTCTTTCGCCAGTGCTAGCCAAACTCAAAGCTACGACGGAGCCTTTTTACTGATTAAGGAATCTGCGGAGCGGATAAGCCTAAATTTTAACAGTGATTGTAGCGAATCCTACAATGCACCTTTTACTGAAGCGGAACTGGCGCATTCTTTGTCCCTCGCTCACGACTCTTCTCCTGGTCCTGATGACATCCATCGCCAAATGCTGCTTCATCTTCCACCTCCGGCTCGTTCCTTCCTGTTGAGCATCTATAACCGCATCTGGCTTCAGCAGGTTTTTCCGTCTTCCTGGCGAGAGGGTGTTGTGATCCCTATCCCTCGACCAGGAAAAGACCGTACACTTCCCTCTAGCTACCGCCCTATATGCCTGACGAGTGTCGTCTGCAAGACCTTTGAACGGATGATCAACACTCGCTTAGTGTGGTGGCTAGAGACGAATAGCCTGCTGAGCAATGTTCAGTGCGGTTTTCGTCGCCATCGCTCCAGTGTCGACAATCTGACACGCATGGAAGCCTACATCCAAAATGCCTTTCTTTTGAAGCAGCATGTCGTGGGTGTCTTCTTCGATCTGGAGAAGGCCTACGATACCACATGGCGTCATGGTATTCTCCGTACTCTTCACGGGTATGGTTTGCGAGGTTTTTTAGCAATATTTCTTTTTAATTTTTTAGCTCTGCGCCGCTTTCGTGTCCGCATTGGTAATACGTTCTCACGAGAGAGGATTCAGGAAAATGGTGTGCCCCAGGGGTCGATTCTTAGTGTAACGCTCTTTGCAGTTGCCATTAACGGCATTGCTAATGTTGTTCGTAGGGGAATACCGATGTCACTGTACGTTGACGATTTTGCGATCTATTATCGATCTTATAGTCTTGAGCACATAGAACGTCAACTGCAGTTGACCATATCCTCTATCGCCAACTGGGCCCTTCACACCGGTTTTAAGTTCTCCCCTACGAAAACACAATGTGTCCACTTTCATCGACTTCGTGGTGTACATCCTCCTCCAGAACTGTATTTGCGTGACACACCCCTGCCGTTTGTTTCGCACATCAAGTTCTTGGGCCTTCACCTCGACAGCAAACTCACATGGGAGCACCACATTCGTCAACTTCGTGCCTCTTGCGATCGTTCGCTTCGAATACTCCGGGTTTTATCTGGAGTATCTTGGGGCGGCGATCGCACTGTCATGTTGAGGCTGTATCGTTCATTGGTGAGGTCCAAACTAGATTACGGCAGTTTTATTTATGGCGCAGCGTCCGCCTCTAAACTTCGTTTTTTAAATACTGTACATAATGCTGGTATCCGTCTGGCTACTGGAGCTTTCCGCACTAGTCGTGTAGAGTGTCTGTATGCTGACTCTGGTGAACCCCCACTTTCTATTCGGCGCTCGTTTTTATTGTGTTCTTACGTGGCCCGTTTGGCGGCCCATCCTAGTCACCCGTCTTTTAATCCTGTATTGCGCCCGGAACTCGCTCACTGTTATCTCCGG
This sequence comes from Tenodera sinensis, assembly GCA_030765045.1. NCBI lineage: Eukaryota > Metazoa > Arthropoda > Insecta > Mantodea > Mantidae > Tenodera > Tenodera sinensis. The sequence goes on along the minus strand of CM060961.1, from coordinate 35,291,635 downwards.
AATAGCACGATCTCTCGCCCAAGCGGTATTCGGTTTCGCGAGCTGCTTAGTGCACACGCGCTCCGCATGCCTGCTGTCGAACGGTATTCTCTTGGCCGCTGTCCTCCATGGCAATTACAGCGTGCCCAGTTCGACCTGGAGCTTTCGATGCATGCTAAGTTGGTTACCCCTCCATCGGTGTATCGTCAGCTTTTCACCGAGATCCTGGGACGTTACCGGAATTACACTCCGGTATTTACCGATGGTTCCCAGGTGGATGGGGCTACAGGGTGTAGCTTTGTGCATAACGGTGAGACTCACAAGTACCGTCTGCCAGACTTGAGTTCCGTCTTTACCGCCGAGCTGTTTGCAATATTTTATTTCGTCCTTTTTATCTCCAGTTCCGTTCCTGGAAGCTTTATCGTCTGCTGCGACTCTCTGAGCGCACTCCAGGCATTGCAACAGTTTGTCGGTACGTCAGCACTAGTTGTGAAAATACAGACACTCGTCTCGCAGTTGCTCTCGCGCGGATACCAGATTGTTTTTACCTGGACCCCAGGCCATGTAGGCATTCCCGGCAATGAAGCAGCGGATGAGGCTGCTAAGTCTGCCTGCCGTTTGCCGGAGATCTTAACACGCAGTCTTCCCTACACTGATGTAAAACGGTACTTCCGACGTCATATTTTATCAGTCTGGCAGCAATCGTGGGAAGCGTTGGATGTCACTGGCACGCAATTGCGGACAATCAAGGAAACGGTGCAGCCTTGGATAACATCTTCAAGGGATACCAGGCGGGCAGAAGTCATCTTGGCCCGCCTGAGAATAGGTCACACGCGCATCACGCATGGACACTATCTGCGTGGTGAGCCGGCGCCGGTATGTTCCACCTGTGGCGTTCAGCTATCTGTGGCCCATGTCCTAGTTGATTGTCCGCGCTACAATCGTGAGCGCCAGTTGTTTGGCCTGGGTTCTAGTTTAAAGACGATGTTAGGCGACGACCCGGTAGCTGTGGATTCAGTGCTGCGGTTCGTCGGCAGCATTGTCTTTGGTAAGCAAGTTTAAATTTTATTGTGTGGTTTTACTTTTTACCTTTTATATTTTATCTGCTTACCTTTTCAGATCATTTTACACGCTTTTAACTATTTTGAGCATACTTTTTAGACAAGTTTTAAGTTTTAACTTTTTTAACTTTTGGCTGTTTTAGGTTGTGTTTTAATATTTAACTTTGAGTTTTAAGTGGTGGTGAGTTTTATCCATTTTTTTTTTATCTTTTGACTTGGGGCTCTAATGACCTAGCTGTCGACGGGCCCTTAAACCCTAACCACTCACTCACATTTTAAAGGGTTACTGGATGAAAAGTAGAGATATATTTTGAATCTATATCTATGCCTCTATACTAATATTATAAAGAGAACATTTTGTTTGTATGTGTGGGGTAGTCTGAAACCTATTCAAAGAATTCAAAGTATCAATTAATTCTAACAGACATGCATTGACATTTCGCATTTCCTAAATTAATACTAAAGTCCATGTAGGCTGGCTCCGTGGCTCAGTCGGTAGAGCATCTGCCTTTAGTGCAAGAGGTTCTGGGTTCGATTTCCGGAATGGGGATATGGTAGTTTTCTCCAGTCAAGAATGTCCCAGTGTTTTTCCACTACGCAGACAGAAACAGGATAATGGCACCTGATGTACACAAGGTCACGTGGATGACTTGCTTTTCTCTGCTCTGAAAGTGTAGTATAGAGCTGACGGTGATATCGTGTAGTTGAGTTATTACCAGTGTGATTTATTATTTCGTCCTGAGCTTAGTGACAAAGTGTATTATGGCTCAGCATTTGTTTTCTTCTGCACAGCGTACATTTATGATTTGTATGTGTTAACTTAGCTCGCCAAGTGAAAGTGCGATTTGCAGGAAGATTTCCAGGTGTAAAATTTCCAAGCCGTACAACAAATCATAAACTTTACAATACATTTCTAGCCACAATACTCTCAATACCTCACACGGCCAATATTTCGGTGAGAACAATTCAAAGTGTGCTTTAACCGAATGGTTAATATCGAACGATGAGTGAAATATATGAAATTATTCTAAAATGCACCTGGGGTCCATAGAGCTTAGAATTACCCAAGATACCCCTTTCAGGACAAGGCAAAACCTCAAGAAACTCGTTCTAACCAGATTCGAACTCGGAAACTCTTGCATGTGAAGCAAAGGCGGTGCCCCCACTGGCTCTGCGGCCCTTGATGAGCTTTGGTCTCCTCCACAAATCTTCATATTTCACTTTCTTTTCTATCCTCCAATATCAATGTTCTTATTCTATCTTACTCATTCTCTCAATATTCCCTCGCCATCTTACTTTTGGTGCGTTTGTCTTGTTTACCTATTAGTTCTTCTAGCTCTGGTCATATCTTGTTCTCCATTGCTCTTTATCCGACCTTAAATCCTACCCTACTTTACTGAGTATTTTACTTTCAAGTCTAATTTCCTCATATGTGTTTTTCGTCTTTATCTGTCTGCAGCATATACTACTATGCCAAGCTATATTATAATGCATGGAATACTTATAGCTGGCCATGATACAACATTTCAGAAATAAGAAGACAGAGCTTAAAAAGCAACAATCGTTACGCTTTTCTTTAATTGTCTTCACAATAGAAAACTGGTGATAGAAAAACTGTACGAGACACTAGGAGAAAACAACGTATGTATGATCAAACCTCATCAACAGACTATTGTGCTGGAACGAAATAAAAGTTTCAGACAGCATCGCGGTATCAGAGCCAATTATGCAAACAAAGGATGTGTTCTAAGCCCCCTGTTCTTTATACTAGCGAGCGAAAAAATCCTTAGAGTCGTCCAGAAGGAGCGCAAATGCTCGTGCGCCTACGCGGACAACATTCTAATTAGTTCCAAAGATATAACAAAACTGCAAACAACAATAAACGAAGTAGAAAAATGGTGCACCAAGAATAGCCTGGGTATTAACATATCAAAAACAGAAACAATGGAGAAAGAGCCCCCGTAACGCGGAGATACACTTGAGGGAAAGGAAACTAAAAATAGTGTCTGATTATTCAGGTATCTAGGGTTCACGCTGCAAACAGCGCCAAATGTTTAACAAAACATCACGGAAAAGGCTACGCCAGCTGTAAGAGCAGTACATGAAATAAAAAAAATATTAGACCCCTCAGCCTATAGACATGGATGCTGCTATTTAAGGTAAAAATACTACCAATACTTCGTAATGTAAATCTGCATCTGTAATGTTTACATTCCAAACAGCTATGCACTCCACAGTGATGTTTCAATTTACTTAATCCATCAACTTCCAAAACCCTTCATATTATTGGGAGATTTCAATAGGCACAACAACTTACAGGGAAGTCGTTATTCCGACAGAAGAGGAAAGATAATGGAACAATTACTACAGGGTTTTGACTTAATTACACTCAATTCCAAAGAACCAACCCGTTATAACTTAGCTCATGGAACATCAAGAGTATCGATTTAACAATTTGCTTACCTGAATTGGTCTGTTAATTGGTCCGTCTACTCATGTTTATTGGGAATTGACCATTCGCCAATAACAATTTCTTTGAATAGTCCCAAAAGCACATACAACTTCAATACGAAGTGGAAATTTCAAACAGCTAATTGGCCGCTGTATTAGAGAACGCACCGGAAAAGTCCTCCTGTCGGTGAAATCGATACTATTATTGCTGAAATTACAACATTGTTACATCTGCAGAAACTAGCGTTCCACAAACCACACTCTCTAATATTAATAGATGTGTACCATGGTGGAACGAATCTTGTAAAATTGTTCTTAAGAATAAGCATAGAGCATTTTACAAATACAAGAGACACTCATCCTTGGAAAATAAAATTAATTTTCTGAAGCTTAGATCAAAAGTACGTAAAGTTATAAAGCAAAGTAAAAACCTAAGCTGGTCAACCTTTCTGTCTTCTTTAAACCATAACACTCCCTCCTCTGTTGTTTGCGATAGAATTAAAAAAATAAGTGGTGTAACAGATCTCATATAACTAGTCTCTGGAATGCTGAGGAAAATAAAAATTCTAGATCTTCTACTGACATAGCAAATATTTTCGCAGATACCTTCGGAAGTATATCAAGTAATTCTAACTACAACGAAAAGTTTTAGTTATAAAGTTGGCTGCACTATCTGAGGACTATGAAGATTGCTACAACGAAGAATTAACTATCCACGAACTAACGAACGAACTACAGCTATGCACATCAAAAAGTTCAGGGCCTGACAACATACCATATGAGCTGTTAAAGCAACTTCCTCTAGAAGGACTTATATATCTTAATGAAATATACAACTTTGTCTAAAACATTCCCTAACCAGTGGCGCCTGGCAACAGTTGTTCCGATACCTAAACCCAACAAGGACCTTTACTTTCCACAAAACTTCAGATCTATTGCTCTCACAAATACAATGTGCAAACTAATGGAGAAAATCATTACCTGAAGATTAAAATACACGTTGGAACGAGAGAAATTCTTCACTAAAATTCAAAGCGGCTTTATTCGACCACCGATGTTCTAATTATACTCGAAACAGAAATCCTAAATGCATTTTCAAAATCACAGCATCTCTCCATGATACATTTAGACGTAGAAAAAGCATATGACATGGCATATAAACCACACATTATTAACACACTGCTAGATTTCAACATCAGAGGCAGAATGATAGCATTTATTTACAATGTTCTTCATAATCGCAGCATCAAGGTAAAAGCCAACGGCATATTCTCCAAAGAAATCAAAATTGAAAATGGAGTTCCTCAGGGCTCCGTGATCAGTGTGACCCTTTTCCTTATAGCTATAAACAATATTGCAACATCTATTCACCCGCCAGTTAGGAATCTCCCATTCATCGGCTACCTGGGACAAATAATATCCTTTCAGGTCAAAGTAGAGAAGGAAATACAAAGGAGAGTCTGGAAGATATTTTGGGATTTTAAGTTGATACTCTTAAACAAAACGCTAAGCAGACGAACTTAATTTCACGTATTGTGTCTACCCTGTATTACTCTATGGGTGTCAGACATAGTCACCAACAGCACATCAGAAAAACAAAATCCAAATATGCCAACGGAAGATGCAACGCAAATTCCTGGGGGTATCTTTGAAAGACAGAATCTCTACTGTGAGATTAAGCCATTTATCACAGATACATTTTTGGCTATTTTCAATATTCATCGGCTAAGTGATAAACCAGTGAATTTTTCTGTTGCGCGGGAATCTATGAAAAATTTCAGCGAACTATGCAGATGTCCATCGCAATTTTGCAGTGGACAATGAAAACTTACCGCTGATCTATGAGTGTGCGCGCACTGATTGTTGAAGCGTGAGTTAAATCAAACAAATGACCGTATAACGCCACACAGCCTTAGCACTTAAAATTCCGAAAGAGCGTGCTGTTGTGATATATGTTATAGCTTTAGCCAAACTTCCACGCTCTTAAAACAAAGCATCGCTCTCCAGTGCTGCTATGTGAAAGGCTTAACATTGCACTCACATGACTTTCTCTACTCTTCTACTAACCATTCCTACAAACCCTTTTTTCCTACATCTTCTTCGTGTTAGTGCAAAGAAACATTTGCAGAAAATATTGTGTATTTCCTTGTAGGTGCAAGGGGAATATGAGAATACGGTAAGCTTTCTTTTAAAGCTTTCAAATTCCATTCTCTTTGTACGTCTAACATACAAAAATGAATAACGATGTTCCATATGAGGAAAGTTTATTTTCCAAAACTCACAGAAATAACAAGGAATGTCTCCGCTATGGTTCACTCTACAAACAAAATTATTTGAACATAAATATTGTGTTTTAGCAAGATCTAAATTTTCTGTATAGTAAGATTTGGTTTATCTCTTACGGTTTACCAGTTATGCAAAACTCATCCAGAGTAAACAGAACTTCATGGGCTATAGCTAGAAACTTCAAGATTTGCATTTCATTTGTCATACAATATCTTAAACGAATGGTATTTTAAGCAAAATCATTAGAGCCATTTTCGAGAATTTTCGAAAAATTTTAGAGTGAAGAAATTTTTTTCAAATACTTCGCGTTGCATTCTTAAAGAATGTTAAACTTAAATACCACCTTTAGTTTTTAACCGACTTTTGGTTTTTGAGTTATGCTGCCCACAGACTGAAACACACACACACGGAACTTTTTCTAAACATGACTTATTTTGAATTCAGGGGACCTCAAAACATATCGAATTTTTGGGTGTAATACCTACAATACTTCCTCTACTTGCTATACGTAATAAAGAAAGTAAAAATGTGTGTTTTTAAGAACTGTTACTCTTTACAGGGACACGAAAATGTAATATGTAAGTGAAACTTCGTAAGTAGAACTCCACTCATATGACTTTCACTACTCTTATACAAACTATTCCTAAAAGAATTATTCTTATATCGTGTTCTTGTTAATCCAGAGAACCCTTTTTATTCAATGATACATTACGTTTAAAGTATAAAAGAAAAAAAGCGAACTTTGAAACTTTTATTGTGATTGCATAAACACGAAAAATAAATTAATACAGAAATAATAGCGATTTGTGTTAATGAAAGGAGGTAGCTTTGCGCAAATACTATACTCCCAAATCAAGTATAAAAATTTAGTGCTGACTTTCTCTACTGGTGTACTTCCGCTGAAGTGGAAAATCCGTGGTTCAAGTCCCGGCTATGGCATTAAATTTTCCAGTCGTGATTCCACCTCTTAAACATTGCCCACACAAGGGCTGTGAGTTTAAAAACATCAGCACTAAGCTTGCTGGCATAAATAAATAATAAATAATAAGTATTTGACAATTAAAACCACTGACAAAGAACATATCGGAAATGGTTAACGCCACAAAAATGTATTTGAAATAAATTGTAGGCTTTAAAAAAATCTATATTTTCTGTATAGTAACGTTTTCTCAATCTTTTATGGTTAATCAGAGACTATTACTAGATAATTCAAGGTTATATATACAATATATTTTAATCAAAATGGTTAAATCGGCTTTTCAGAGAATAACATTTTTGGAACATTTTCTATGTAAAGGGCAATTTGGGGCGAAGGTATTTTTTTAAAATTTTGGCGTGGCATGCTTGGAAGATGCTGATTTTCAATTCTGAGTTCGGTGTTTAACTGACTTTTCCCTTTTGCCTTACGCTGTTCATAGACAAACAGACAGACAGACAGACAGAGATACAGACCGACAGACAGAGAGACAGACAGACAGAAATCGTAGTATTGAATTTTTGGGTGGAATACAATCGGTATTTCCTCTACTCGAACATGCGTAGTAGAAAAACTAAAATAATGTGTGTTTGTGTGTGTTTGTGTGTGTATGTGTGTATGCCTTTAAACAGGGTTACTCAAAAACTTCCGGATAAACACGAAGATTTTGAAGAAACTCCCACAAACTACTGTAACAAAATCGCAAAATTGGAAACCCTTTTACTTTTCTATTACTTTATTTTTCTCTCAGGTTTACTACAAATATACAATTTCCTTCTCGTTTCTGATACAATTTATAGTCTTTTATACGGTTAAAATTCACAATTGTTATTCTATTACTCCTTCCCACCACCAACACCACCATTCACCACCGCTACCGCCACCGCCACCGCCTCTACCACTACTACTACTACCACCACCACCACCACCACCGCCACCACCACTACCACTACTACTACTACCACCACCACCTCCACCAGGTAATCTAAGATTTAGATCTCTGGGGAAACTTAAAGTGTACAACACAAACCCACATACCCTGGAAGAATTATAACAAATATCCGCCTCTAAATTGTGACCAGTTTCGGAATCTCCTTTCATAAAGTTGGTAACTGATACCTATAAAGTGGGTTTTAAAATGTATGGTTTAATCCGCGCGGTTCTATGACAGCGGCAGTCGGTAACGAGCGCCGAGGACGCGTACAGGCAAAACACAACGCATCCGGTTCGGAGACTTTTGGATCACCCGTTATGAGTGAGAGGGTAAGTATGTGTGTGAATTCCATGCTTATGAACGACACTCAACATAAACAAACGACACGAGTAAAGATTATTTCCGATGAGCAATTGTGCCAAAGAAAAAGGCGCTGATATAACTTTAGATGGAGAAAAATAGAAGAATAAGGTTTCATTAGAGTAGTTTAGAAGAAGTCTTGTAAATGCAACATATTAGACCTTAAAACGCTGTATTTGTGGTAAAATCTCGGTATCAGCCTTAAGGACCCTTGGTAGAGTGTTTGGATAAAGAATATTTTTGTTTTAATATACGTAAGTTTATGTGTTTGTGGCATACAAGTGAATAAAATGGGGATTTAAACCAAGTTGTAAATATGACAGCTGCGCTGTCATGCACTCTTTGACCTTTACTTTGCATATAAGAAGCAAAATTACTGTATTATGTTGGATCTTTTGCCTTAACAGTTTTATTCTGTTGGCAGCCCTTTTCCACTAGTATATATTTGCCGCCATTTAGAAAGCTAGTGTATTTTCTGAGTGAGGTTATGTTTCTTTGTTTTCAAATCAACACTCTTGTTGGAAAATTATCTAGGTATGGGTAGAATTTAGAAATTTGGAAGAGGGACATCCTTTCATAGATAGTCAGAAAATATGAGTGTGGCAAGCTCAAAAAAACTGAAAATATTGCTTATAAACAAGCGTGCATATAATCAAGCACTAGTGGCAGTCATCTGCATCAGTCGCTGCATCAATGATCAAACTTAATTACTCTGGTCAAAATGGTAGCTTTTTGTTGATAATTACCACAGGTCAACAGTGAGTTTGCTGTTTCAAGTTTTGATGTCTGCTCATAGTAATTTCCATGTCCTGATACCAAAACTGATGCCCATGTAGACGTACAACATACCATTTTTTTACAAAATTAATATCTTCCGTTTTTATTTATTTGGCTAATTTTTGCAATCATGAACCATTCCACAATTACAACAATGTCATCTACTTAAATGATCTAGTTAACTGTTCTGAACGCAGATGGCAGCACATCCTAAGTTGCTTGCACCATTTTGTATTGTGGTTTCATCTATACAGTTGCTCTGTGAAGCAAGATTTAACATATATTACCATTTTCTTATCTTTATCATACGTAATTTATTATAAACTTATGAAAAGGAGGTGTTGTGTAAATAATTGAAATCCATTTTTGCTATATTTGTGGTAGTTTTATTGTGAAGAAGAGAAAACACACATGTCAAGATGACAATTCGACAAATCCCACTTCTGACACCATGGTGACAAAGTAACAAAAGTTCAGTCCAGTTATTTCTTCTCTTCAATTTTCCTCCAAAATGTAATGCACAGTTCTGCTTTACTGATGTTAACATAGTCTGTAGCCCTTCGTGTTATTACAACTGACAGCTGTTGTCATCTTGTAACCTTAGCACACAATTTTCTGTCGTTTAGTTCTCTCTTTGTCTCACAAAAGCTATCTCTGAGGATACTGTCACTCATTAACTACTTCGGTATCTTTTTTTTCGACGCGACAATTCTCACCCACAGCTGCCACAAACACAGTAAAACTAAAAAGTTCCTTCTGCGAAGACTCATGTCTAACCAGCTACTGCTCTCGTCGCCTCGCCTACTTATACAGCGAGGATGACGTAACACGGAGCATTCTCCAACTTCACCTTTTTTAAAACTTTAACATATACGCCGGCCACCGGACGCCTCTCGAATAGTCTCGAAAACGGCTTGATTTGCCGCGCTCATGAGTGAGAACTATTTGTGTTGAAGACTTCCAAAATTGGACGAGGGGAGACAATGAATCACTACATTTTGGAATACCAATGCAATGGTGTGGTATGAATCTCAGAATTACAGCACATTTACAGGGATTTAATGCAAAGGCAAAAAAGGAAATATCTGCTATGAGAGCAGTGGCCCATGGTCTTGGCATTCCTATACCTAAGCCATTTACAGGCAGTAGTGCTTTTACTTCAGTTGCAGCTAGTAACAGTGATTTACCATCACCACTTGTATCGACCACTTGGTTCCTGAAACTAATGCGCTACAAACATTACCACAAGGGATTTAAACCTTCCCAAGGATGTAGCTGAGCTATTAGGTCCCTAACTACAAGAAAACAACTTACTTGTAACTGATACGTAAGTAACTTTCTACAGGAACCGAGAAAAAGACCTTTGCAGCACTTCAGTGATGAAGAAAATCTGATTTACTGTAATAACATTTCTAAACAAATTGGGTTCTGTTAAATATGATCCAATTGACTGGAAGCTATTTACCGCTGTGTTTTGTTTAGCAGTGTGCAGTGTCGGCTTGTGAATTATAAAAACGACAACTTCCCAAAGTGTGATTCCCTATCAATACCTCGTCTAACATCCCCATATACCTTTCTCTGCGTTTGAGAATGCTATCTGTTTACAGAAATAGGTGGCACAGCAAAATATTTAGGGGGATTTTTGAAGGCTTCTCCACTTGTCAGTAGCTACATGTGTTTCCAATTTCCATCGTTCTCGGTCAATCGAATCCCCATGTTGTAAGCTTCTCTCTCGCATCATTTGGGTAATATTGAATTTCCATGAAGCCCTGGATCATCCCGTCTTTCTCCCCTCATGCGGCAACCATTCCAGAAATGTCCAGGGCGTTGTCCATTCGGCTAAAGCCAACAGGAAAAAAAAAAAAAAACTATTGAAAATGAGCTTCAATTGGAACTTGCTGACCTTTAATATGTTATGGAAATGAACTCCTTTCTTCACAAAACATGGTTGATTTTTACTTTCTCTACTACTTAAGTAGAGGAAGATTGTATTCCACCCAAAACTTCGATGTCGACATTTCGCTGGAAACATGTTTTGAGGCTTCCTGAATTCAAAACTTATTTTTAGAAAAAGATACGCGCGCGTGTGTGTGTTTGTGTGTGTGTGTGTGTGTGTGTGTGTGTGTGTGTGTGTGTGTGTGTGTGTGTGTGTGTGTGTCAGTTTGTGGACAGCATAACTCAAAAACGAAAAGTCAGTTAGAAACCAAAGTTGGTATTTAGGTTTAATCTCTTTAAAAGATGAATTCCTCCTCCCTAAACTACCCTTTACATGGAACATTTCTCGAAAATTTTGTTTTTATTGAAAATGGCTCTAACGATTTTGATTAAAATGTCTTATGTTTGAGATACTTTTATGACAAATAAAATGTATATCTTGAACTTTCTGGTTGTGGCCCATGCAGCCCTATTTATTCTGGATGACTTTTGAATAGCTGGTAAACCGTAAGAGATACACCAAATCTTACTCTAAAAATGTAGATATCGCTAAAATACACAATTTATGTCCGAATAAATTTTCTTGTAGAGTGAACCATTTCGGAGATATTCCTTCTTAATTGTGTGAGTTTTGGAGAATGTACTTCTGTCAAATGGAACACCCTTACATATTTCATATGAATATATTTCATTTACCTTTGAATATTTCCTAACCATTTAATAACAGCATGCATTTGATATACCTAAATATTCAAGGCATTTGAATTAAACACGTTCAGTTTCCTTTAATATGTCCTATCATTTAAAAATAAGCACTCTTAGTCTTTTAAAAAGTGGTATGGATTAAACATATTTCATTTTATTAAAAAAGGACATATTTAATGCAAGACGTTTTTGCATGGTAAGACAGAAGAAGTGTCAATGCAGCAGAGGTCCAACCCACAAAAGATTTGCAGACACCACAAAAAATCTGTTGTATATCAAAAGTATTTTATCACTGATCAGTTCATTGTTGTTTAATATGGTGAGAAAGTATCACTGAACAATCAGTGTGATTCAAATGAGCTTTTATTTACACATATATCCAAAAGTGTGCAAAATAAAACCAAAAAAGGGGTTTTCAAACTAAATAACAGAAATCAAGGCAAAAATTGCAATGGCCAAAATAGCTTTTAACAAGAGGAACTCTATTGACAGGAGAAATCGATTTGCAGGAAAAGAAGAAACTTGGAAATGTTACGTCTGGAGTCCAGCTTTATATGGTGCTGAACCATGGACAGTGTGGTAAACATAAAGACAATATCTACAAGAGCCTTGAGATTTTGGTAGCGCTGGAAGAAACATTGGGGGACGGTTCCGTGGACAGTAGGGATAATCGAACAAGGCTTTAACAAAAATGGATCCTCTTGCACAATGCGTAGAAGAGAAAAACAAACTGGTTAAGACACATCATGGGGCAAGAGGACTTCTGCTACATGGCATTGAAGGAAAAATAAAAAGAATCTGGTCTGGGTGGAGCGATAATTGTGATTCTTGATGACATCAACAACAATAGAAAATATGGAGAGAAAACAGGTGTGGATAGATACCTCATGTAAGATAAAACCCCCACCCTCCGCAATAAGTATTGATTTGGAAGCTGAAAATTAAAGGTTTCGTGACCATTGTTTGAAGAAAACTAACGAGTGACGCAATTAAAATAATAAAGCTGGCTTAAACTTTTCAGTTTCATTATTAACCACACCCATTACACCTCTGTATGTCTATTAATGAATAGGGCATGAATACAGGGATACAGTTTTAATTTAATCACTATCAATTGGATGTTTAATCCTTCTAATGACTACATTTAAGCGGGGATCATTAAAAGCAGTGCAGATTACCGCGACGCTACTACACTCGGTACAGCACTATTCCATAAAAGAACTACCTTTAAAATAACAGAAAGCAATGGCTACATGAGGTTTAGAAAACTGATCATTATACACAGCTAATAAAACAATGAGTGAATAAAAAACAATTCAATTTGTAGAAATAATACTGCTATTATCCAGTTATATTAGATTATTATTATTATTATTATTATTATTATTATTATTATTATTATTATTATTATTATTATTATTATTATTATTATTATTATTATTATTATTATTATTATTATTATTATTATTATTATTATTATTATTATTATTATTATTATTATTATTATTATTATTATTATTATTATTATTATTATTATTATTATTATTATTATTATTATTATTATTATTATTATTATTATTATTATTATTATTATTATTATTATTATTATTATTATTATTATTATTTACAAAGAGAAGGTTTAGTTAATAGTGCAGCTAATAGCCAATTCTCTTGGCTGAACAGTAGCTCGAGTAGAATAACAGTCATTGTGTGCCATCTTTCTGCTCCCAAAGACTCCCTCGGGCTGTTTCTACCAGTTTCGACCTACAGAAGATTCGTTTTCTGTCCAGACATCATTCACGCGTATCATCTGACCGGTTATTTTACGTGGACCCTCCCCATCCTTTACTATAGTCCCATTTGTTTACACTCAGTGTGATTAAACTCACGGCGTTCTCCTTTAAATGTGTGGCCAGTACATTTCTTCCGGTCATTAACAATCATACCTATTCAAATCACTTATTTTAAGGTGCCTGTGACACGGATATCTAAAATTGGAAGAAAAGTGGCATATGTATTCCTTCAGAATATTCAAATACTTTGCACTTGTGTTAAAATGGATATTATGGGATGCATTCTTTTCTTAGATATTTGTTTTATTTCTTTCTGCAGCAAATTTATATACTAATGCTGCTTTAATTCCTGAAGGTTTGCATGCATTCAAAGACATGTTGCTAATTTTTATAATGATGCGGAAAGTAACAATGCTTTTTTTTGAGACTATTTTACGAGCTAATTAAGAGGATGAAGCAGCCGCGAATTTATTAACAAAAGACCTTGTTTCTCGAACAAAAAGGAAGATTCCTTTCAGAAATGACGCTCAATAGTGCCACAAACAGGAATTCAATAGAAAGATTATAAAGGTAGATTTCCGAGAAGGAGCAGCTTGCCTGTGTTCTTGTCACACAGGAGATGATTACATCAAAGATGGAAATCCAAGAACGCAGTCAAAAGGTTTTTACCTGAATTAGGTGGAACACGAGCTGCGAAGAGAACGTGCAAACCTTGTTAGTTATACAGGGTGGAAAGTACGGCTTCAACCAGAGTAACCTGGTAATGCATGCAGGTATAAAAAATGTAAGATATTAAGCTTCGATTTTGCAGTTTTAATAGTTTAATAGTATTGTTCATTTTTTTCGCAAATGTAAATGACAATGCTTAGCTATCCTTGCACATACAACACTCGTCCGGCATGTGTTTCAATGTAAACAAAATACTCGCCCAGTGCGTTTACCGTACCACTTAAGTGGAGAAAGTAAAAATGGTGGAATCTAAATAATTTCACTGTCTTAGTTTTCTAAAAACGATTCTATAAATCTACTTTAAAATGAGTTACATTTAGTTTTATTTGTATTATACTTTAATAATTCAAATACCCTAGCATCGTTCAGGGAAGGAAGTATGTTACTCGCAAAAAATGTATATTTAGAAACCCAATATTTCAGTGCGGACATTTCCAATTTTCTTGGTGTTACAAAACAATAGGCTATTTCATTTGTTTTGTACCCTTGAGTGCTTTTTGGAGGCTGTTATTTGGAACTGCTTTTTTCCCCCAGCTATGTCAAATGCAGAAATGTGCCGCTCCTGAAGCAATTCCTAGGTTTTGTGTTTTTCTTTTCAGTTGTGTGACGGCGTCTTTAAAGCACTAAAACGTATATTTTATTCCCTCTTTCTTTCTTATTTTTCTCTGCGATTATTTTTGTTTACATTTCCTACACTTTTGCAGAAGAAAACAATTGTATTGTTTTGCTTTCTCGTTAGGTATACGGGGTATTTATGAACCCTTGAACTTTTTTGTCCTGTTATCTTTATAAATAAATATTCCTCACAAAATTGAAAAAGAATAAGAGAAATCTAATCTAACAAAGCCAAATCGATGTGTAGCTATCTAATTTTCAAATAAATTGCAAATATTTTTATCTTCCCTGTTATTTACGCAAATTATATAACATTTTACCTTTCTCCCAAACTTACGTACTATGTTTTGTGGTCCCAGTCGACACCAGGATAAACATTTAATTTTACGTTTATTCGTGATGTCCTTTCTGTAAATAGCACAACCCAAAATATAAAGCGGCGTAAGTACTAAACTGAACCCATTGAGTTGGCACCACAGTGATGTGTCGCTTTCGGTGGAAATCCTAGATTCGATTCTCAACAACTGGCTGCTTCTATCTGCCGCGGCATGCCATGTCACCGGTTATTTAACCTCAGCCCTCCCCATCCAAAACCACAGGCGAGATAGAGCTCCCATCGAGCCTAGTCAAATTTCAGCTTATTTCGGTCTCAAAGTAGAGGCGTCTAAACGGCAGAGAGCAATTCGGTGTGTGCCAAGCAACTTTCACTTTATATACAGGATGCCTCCCCCCCCCAAAAAAAAAAGAACGCCAATGACGCCTAGTATGTTGTGCGGAATGGCAAACTGATCAGTTTTCAAGAGGGAGTCCCGTCCGGAAATGCGCGGTTTGGACGCTGTAGCACATGTATTTAACTTGGATGTCTTTGGTTACACACTCGATGAAATTAGTAGTTACTAATATAGATGTCGGAGCATCGCCTTTTAATATACTCGAAATTAGACAGCTGACGTTTGCACCTCTGTAAATGTTCACTGGGACCAGCGAATACTACATGTTAAACAGAATATTTATATTTCAAATTACTAGGTAGCTCAGTTAGAACGAGCGTACGACTCGTAGGTAATCCGAGTGGTGTAGACGTGGTCCGATTCCCTTGCACGAGCTATTTTTTTTACCGTGTAATATTCACAAAATATAACATCGACTGAACAATGATGTTAAAAACTGTTATATTAATTTCTAGTTTCGGTATGGCATTGTCTATTAGGTTATCTCTTCCGGGATAGATGCTGAGCTGCTTGTGCATTAACTCTTACTTCTCTGTAGATCAAAAGCATGTCAATTCGATTCGATTTGGGAATACCTGGCGAAGGAGTGGCACAAAATAGCATACAACAGCTTACATGCGTAGAATGAAGGGAGTCGGCATTCATAATAACACTACATCATGTAAGTCCAATGGGGCAGAGCACGTTATAACTGCTCTATTACAAAATAAGACAATAAAAAAGGTTATGACGCCTTAAACCCTCAGGGACTTTATAATTATACTGTTTGTTGTAAATTTGGTTTCCAAGTTTTGGGGAGCATAATTGAAAAACAAGTGCACAATTCCGAGATGCGAACCCAAGTTTCTGGGGTTAGCGCACAGGATATAGTCGTATTTCTCTTCAGCTATTTCAAGACTTCACTGAAAGCACATTCCGAGTTCAATAGTACTACTTGTGTGCCAGGCGCTATGTCACTGCCACTTCGCGAGTTTTCGAGCTTAATTAAGACTTTTAAGGCAGTTGTAATTCTTTGCTGGGCGTTATAATATAATTACTTAAATGGCAAAAACTATTATGCATGTTAATCGAGATGTAGTTAACCCAAAAATTTAAATAAACCGTTATTTAATATTATCTGCGTTTTGACTGTACGGGTCCATGGTGGCGTATTCCTAATTTATGTCAGCCAATCTCTGCTTTAATTACAAATGTTAGTGTTGTAGGTGTACTCATATGATAGGTCAATTTTATCAGAGGCCTTAACTGCATTACGTTGCTATGCATACTCCCATAAAAAGTTTGTAAAATCGGCTGGAAACACGCTCGCAGTAAACGAGTCGTATGTTTTTGAGGTGTACTTTAGCGAGGAGAACGTTCTGTCCCTTAAACCGTTGTTCCTCTGAATTTTGTGAATTCACTTCTCTAAGAACGTAATGCAAGAAAACGAGTTTATATTGAATTACAAGCCGATTTTCCTTTAGGCTGCATTATTATCCTTTAATTTCAGCCCGTCAACTTCTATGTAAACGACAATAGGTACTTCTATTCTTAGTTTGCAACAATGGACAAGAGTTGAATCATTAATTTCTCTGCACGTACACTTTTCGATTAACATCGCCATTATAACCTCAAACAATCAGGAAAATCCATTGCATGGGTATTTGTTCGTTACAGGCAGGCACACGGCGCTGCGATGCGTAGAAGAGGTGCGTAGGGGCGTGTTCAGAAACCAGATTAATCGATCAGCGGCTTCTCGCAAGCTGTTGTTCGCTGTCTTTGATCTGGCGTTGACGTGGTGTGTGCATGGATTCCTGGTCACGTAGGTTTGCCGGGGAATGAAATGGCAGATTTGACAGCAAATGCCATGTATTTTTTAAGGGCACTGATGACCTCGAAGTTGAGCGCCCTTAAACCAAACCCTCCGTCCATCCGCTATCTTTGATATTAACTGTAAAAGCTTGATGTAATGCACAATTGTTTACATTTAGTTAAAACATAGTAAACATCGAGTTAGAGTATTGTGACGCCGTCCGCGGCGCACAAAAAAGTGAAGTTGGGCCAATCTACTTCACACCACATACCAAGCGTGGCACGTAACTAAGGCGCTCAAGGTCAAGCTTCTCCACGCCACTCACACGAGAAAACACCTGACAACAATGGGTGCGGTGCGTCAAAAAGAGGTCTTCCAGGTCATTCGAGAAATGTCCGGTGGGTGGCTTGCTTATAGATGTTCGAGAAACACCTGACTACGTCATCTCCGGTGCAAAAGCTTGTAGAGCGCGCGAAGACAGGAGTTTTTGGATTGTTCAGTGTGTCAGTGAGTGTGAGACTGCTGTGTATAGTGATGTCGTCGTGAAAGACAAGTCGCATCGAAGTGAAGGGGTTGTAATGAGTATTGAGTGATTGTATCCTCAGTTAGTGTATGAGAGACAGATAAAATGAAGAAAGACACTGAAAGGACTGAGTCAAGGCTACGAGAGGAAAACAGCTGTGGGTTGTAATTTCACGAAAAACTGTTAACGCCAATAGAAGAGATATAAATATTATTTGTTTATCGTCAAGTACAAGCAAGTTAGCAATACAATAACAATAAGTTAATAATGTGATAAGAAAACGAAATAATTGAGGTTCTTGATGTTGGAGAAAATTGAGGGTAAAACTGTGACCCTCTGTTTCCATGACAGATTTCAGCGTTTTCAATAATTCTGCATACGAAGTTATTATTTCTGTTCTTCTTGCCTTTTTAAAGGTATGCTTTATCTAAAATTGAGACTGTTCTTCAAAATCACGATGCTCAGCAAATCTTCTGTGGGTTCGAGCGGATCAGTGATGCAGTCAGCAGTTATTTCTATGCGAGTTTCGCTAGAGAGGGAAGCTGGGAAAGATTAGAAGTGCCAAGCTTCTTTGTTGCTGTGTGACATTCAGGTACCGAAGCATTTTTCTCCTTGTTTGTTTTCTCTTCTTCGCTGTGAGATGATGGTGTACCTGTAAGTTCCTTACTTTGTCGGTTTGTTACTCTGGTGTCAGCAGTGGGATGCGTATTTTTAGCAAAGGTTGGTAAAACCCAGTCTAATGTTAAGTTTGTCGGCTATTCATGTTAGTAATGGAAATCCCATCTTAAGATGTGATTATTGGATACATAACTCAAACAAGTAAGCAAGCGCCAATGAACGCATAGTTGGGGCCCATTAGTCGTTGTTTACGTGGGCCGGGTAAGATAATAGCGGACTGCTGTAATCAATCCTCTTATCTCCTAATCCCATATCATCAGCATACGCCTGGTTTCAACATAAACTTAACGGCAATGAAACTGAAGCCCTTCAGAGGTAGAGAATGCCACGCACTGTTGGAATGTTGAAACGCAGGTCAATTGCTTATCAACTAGAAGCTAGACGACAATAGATCAAATCTCTATATTCACATAGGTTTTTCTGCACACTTCGTTTATTGGATACAAGTTTTAGAAACTATTTGTACAAACGCAATTCTAGCATTAAAACGGCTTATTACGCTAGAAAATGAGTGGCGCAATTACCATGGCAAGAAGACAGCAATTCTCTACTCTTGCATTAACCATTCTTACAAACTCTTATTCCTATATCTTCTTCGTGTTAGTTGAGATAAACATTTGCAGAAATTATCTTATTGTCTATTTTCTTGTAGGTGCAAGGGGAATATTAGAATACAGTAGGCTTTGGGCGATAGTCTAATCTTTTAAAGCTATGAGATTCCGTTTTCTTTGCACACTTAACATATAAAAAAGTGAACAATGATGTTCCATTTCACGAAAGTTTTAAGCTTTCCAAAACTCACACACATAAAAAGGAATATTTCCGTAATGGTTCACCCTATAAGAAAATTTATTGAGACATAAATTGTGTACTTTAGCAAGATCTACATTTTTGTACAGTATGATTTGGTCTATCTGTTACGGTTTGCCAGTTATGCAAAAGTCATCCAGAGTAAACATGACTAAATGGGCTATAGCCAGAAAATTCAAGATATACATTTAATTTCCATAAAAGAATCTCAAACATGCATTTTAATCAGGGTAGTTAGAGCAATTTTAAAAAAATCAAAATTTTCGAAACATTTTTCCATGTAAAGGGACGTTTAGGGTAGAGGAATTTTGTTTAAAATGTTTGTGTCGCTTTCTTGAAAGACATTAAACTTAAATACCAACTTTGGTTTTTAACCGACTTTTCGTTTTTGAGTTATGCTGTTCAGAGTGACACACACACACACACACACACACACACACACACACACACACACACACACACACAAACATACAAACATATACACGGACCTCTTTTCTAAAAATGATTTTTACGGATTCAGGGGGCCTCAAATCACATATTTCCGCTGAAATCTTGACATCGAATGACGAATGACTAATAGGAGTGGACCACTCCATTTGTTCACCGTTGTTAGTCATTCTTCATCCTGAAGACGGGAGAGATACACACCCCCGAAACGTTATCACTATACCTGGCTCGAAGTCCGAGAACGTCTTGAATATGTTCGTCGCCAGGAAAGTTTCAGATCGTATTTTATACTTCCTCTACTTTACTATAGGTGGTAGAGAAAGTATAACTCGTTCTTTTGCTTGGACATTTGCTCCATTTAAAGCTCAGTTACGAAAGTACTTTTAAAGCAAACATTATCCCAAATGAATCTTCTCTTGCACAACAGGTGGCAAACAATTGATGGTAGAACTACGCTTCCTAAACGTGAAAGGGAGGATACGTATGTATCAAAAAGGTGATATTAACTACAAAGTGTGAGGGTTTAGTTTTCCGATGTTTTCTAGGGGTAGTAATAACACACACAAACTTAAATCTTGCACGTTTTGCGAATTTTCTTAATTGTAGCTTCAGAAAATCGAGCAAACCCTTGGAGTAGCTTGACTGAGAAATTTCTCCGGCTTCCTCAACATTTCCGTCAGGCACCTTCCTAACGATTTCCTGACCTACGTGTGCTTCACTTGTTTTTTCTTTACTCCGGAAATTGCACATAGAGGGATTCAACTTTCCACTCCAAGATGCTCTAATTGAAGCTGAGAAATTGGCCCACTGTAAGCAAGAGTAAAGGAAAAGAAAGTTGGTAACATAAGCAACACTGCAGCATGGTGGAGGTGTTTACGAGGGGTAATTATCACCTCGAAAAAATAAAGCTAGGTAATTATTTTTTTGTCAGGTTGTAGGTGAATGTCTGAAGACGTCTAGCACACCCTCTGTATAGCGGAGATGCCCTAGGGATTATAAGGTAAATGTGTCTGACCTCTCCCGTTTGTTCCCCTGAGATCAGGAGCTGTAATCTGAGATTTGTTCTGAGGCGACGGTTATACAAGTACTATGAGGAATATATTGACAATTTCATGGCATACATCAAATATTAACATTGATTTCGTTTTTCTTTCAGTGAAGAAAGCAAGATATTTTGGAGCACAAGGTATGTACACTTTCATAGCAGATACCCCCTTTTTGTTCACGTAATTCATTCAGATTAATGAAGGTATGAAAATGACTTACAAGGGACGTTGTTTAAAGTTTTTAAAAATTAATTGTAGACAAAACTAACCATTTATTACACTAAAGATAAGTGTAATTACTACGTGACAAATAGGCATTGTATTTTAAATGTTTGTGCTCATTACTCTGGTTAAATTACCATAGATAGCCACAAGGAGGGAACTTTGCTACAATGAGTGTGAATTAATGCGAGTATATGTCAATCTTTTGTGAAAGGTGTGACAGATGTGTGGCGACATATACCTGTGGCAAAGGTAGGTATATGGTTGTTGTAATTATCACTTGTATGATAAACTTAAGCCCTTCAATTTAAAGGTCTGTGAATAGTTGACTCCGCCGGCAAGCAGCTGCCCGCCCGCCGCTGGAGCCCTCCGCCGGCAGCGCGGATCACGGTCGAAAATATGGCACTGCAAAAATAGAAGAAAACCTGCCCAGGCAATTGTATAAACACTAATCTTCTGAAAGCACTTACCTACTTTATTTCGTCACATATAAATTCGTGAGAATTTATGCTGTGCTGGTTTGCTGACACACTAAGAACAGAACGGCACAGAAGCGTTAAATGCGATCGCGATTATACGATAGGACTCCAACCAGCTATTAATCGGATAAACGGGAAACGCTCGGAAAATTTTCCACCTGTAATATGTCAGATTACCTGTATTATAGGTGGAAGCTATTTCCGGACTGTGGTGAGCCGGAGATAGATGTACCACGGCATAACAGCCCGGAAATAACTTCCAGTTCATGTGACTCTAACAGGGAAAACCTACATTCTGTCATTACCTGCGTTGTGGAAGTACTTCCGCTACTATAGAATATATTTTGTTACATTAACCTAGTAAAACACTTACTTATATTATTATTTATTTATGCCAACAAATTTACTGTTGGTGTTTTTAAACACACAAGCCGTGTGTGGGCAAAGTTTAAGAGGTAGAACTGGAACTTAAAAATTCAATGCCACAACTGGGAAGGTCTGTGGTTCAAATCCCAGTTGTGGCATTGAATTTTTAAGTTCCAGTTCTACCTCTTAAACTTACTTATATATTTGTTCACCTGAATTCATATCCTAAGCTGCGGTTTACTCCAACAAATAGTGATAGTGTGAACGAATTAATATGAAACGTCGTTTAAACAATTTTAATTTTATAGAGATAGAACTAAATACCTAGGTTACTACACCGGACACACAGGGTGTCCCATAAACCACCGACAACGTTCAGTATGTTGTGTGTGACGGCAAAGGTTTTCGTATAGGAACCGTTGTACGGAAATGTACGGTTTGGACACAGTAGCGCATCGAAGTGTGAGATGCATGTGCGTTCACATTTCGCCAATAAACCCAATATCGAGTGGAGTTCAAACTGTGTACTTCCTACATCATTAAAGAGCCTTTTTGGGTCATTTTTCAATGCCAGGGTCCTTTAACAGCACGTTCTCCTGAACACGTAGCTCTTAGTAGATGTATCACTTGAAACCTGGA
Source organism: Tenodera sinensis (assembly GCA_030765045.1). NCBI lineage: Eukaryota > Metazoa > Arthropoda > Insecta > Mantodea > Mantidae > Tenodera > Tenodera sinensis. The sequence continues at coordinate 35,269,301 of CM060961.1, read as the reverse complement.
TTCGCATATTAGAGGAGGTTCCCTTGTTTGGAGTAATGAGGCGTTTACTAGAAAAGATTACGTTACACCAATGTAAATCGAATCTTGTCAAGTTGTAAAAATGACATGTTAGTAGCAGATACATAACACATCGAAATGTGACCTGATTATGGAGCGATACAACGTGATATAAATTTTGGGGTCAGTCGAAAAAGCCAATACAGGGGTATGGTAAACCAATACTGCAGAAGCGTCGCATATCACCGTCATAAACAAAGCAAATGAAGAGGTGCTAACTCAATTAACACAATGGTCTAACCCTTCTTTTTTTTAAAAAATGGTGAAAAACTAACTTAAAGTCAAGATCTTTAAAGTGTCTATTGTTAAATAGCAGGACATATTAAAAGACATCAAATGTGCTTGATTCATATTCTCTGAACATTCAGGTATATCAAAATATGAAAATTATATTACAATGTTGATCTCATTTTCGCACACAAATCCGGTAATAATTTTCAAATGCATGCTATTATTAAATGGTTAGGATATATTCAAAGGTTATGAAATACGTTTTATTCACTCAAGCTTTTGGAACATGCATTTTCGTTTGATGGAAAATATTAGTAGCTTCAATTTAATATAAGGAATGGGTTTTGGTCCAAACCATAGAGTGAAAACATAGTTAACATTAAAACCTGACAGATGGCGTCAATATTGGAAATTGTGTATCGGGGAGGGTTGGACCACTGTTGCGCTGACACCCTCATTGCACTCGGTGTTGTCCAGGAAATTGATCTGTAAAATAAATCTGAACAAATGTACAAGAATATGTATTGAAAAGAGAGAACTAGAAAAAGCTATCAAAATAAACACTATAAATGATACTGAAGGAATTAGACAGGTATATCGGCGTCTCTTTCAATTGTGCATTTAAATTAGTCGTTAAATCTGCAGCATTGCTCACTAAATTAGGGTTATTACGTCCTCCTTTACTCAAAGCCGACCAAAACTATCTGTCTTAGTCTGGTGTATATTTTCCAAACAGTCGCGATTAAGTATGTCAACTTTTTGAGCACTGCAGATAAAATTATAACAAGAACTTTTGAGTTAGCCAGTCAGTATCGTACATACAGACATGAAATTTAAAGGCCTTGGTTTGTTTAAAACAGCATGCGAAGTTTATCTTCAACAAATTAAGGCAGTTAATGGTCTTCATGGTGTCGAAAATATATACTTTACAAAACTGCGGGATCTCTCCTTTGAATCTAGCCATTGTTTACAGACTCTCAACAGATAAATCTTAAGTTTCTGTCTAATCGCAAGTAATATTGATATTGATGTGTTACTTTTTTAATTTGTTAAATTTGGGTTGTTGACTTTTATATATATATATAAACTGTAAGATATTTGTTCGCACTACGTGTAATTTGTATATCTGTAGCATTTTTCCCTTTGTTATAACCAATTTGAAACATGTTAATTTGTTTATAATGCTCAAAGTATTGTCACCGCGCCCGCCGCATCTAATTGCCGACAGCAGCAGTGTCACCCATCGCATTATTGTCGGCACTACCGCAAAGGAGCCGAAGGAAAGAGACAGAGAATGGCCGCATTGTTGGGGCGCTTGCCGAAAGAGAGAAAAGGATAGAGGCTACTGGAATCTTCTACTTTGTACTCCAGCGCAATAACTGAACTTTCCAGAACAGTGCCTGGGAGATATAAATAGCGGTAAAGTGTGAGAAGAGGCAGTCAGACGTATGTGAAGGTTGAGTAGTCGTGCCGACGGAGACGGACAGACGATGTGAAGAGTTGTGCCGACGGAGAAGAGTTAGTTCTTTGTGTTACGAGTTCGGAGCCGTGCTGTTGGAGAATCGGAAAAGACTTTCTAGTTGTTGCAACGAGTGTACAAAGTTACTGTTTACGGAAATAAAAGTGTTTCTTTATCCCGACTACATCTGTCTTCTTTACTTTTCAACACAACCAAAAGTCACAGTATCTACCAATGTGTTTAAATAATTTTTTCCAAAATGTTGTGTTAACACAATAACCAAGCTACAGGTTTATAGAAGCAACCAACATTGGATTCCCTATTCCTTTTTGATATTGCTACTACTCTGTTAAACGGCAGTTATAGAATTTGTGTGGTAAATAAAAGCGTTGTTGCAAAGCTAATGGTATTCGTGGATAATGGATTATCCTCAGGCATGTATATATTAACAGATCAGTCATATTCCGCTCCAAAGGCCATCTATAAGTGCCTAGAGCAATATTCAATATAAAGGTCAAACTTTTTAAACATTGCGCTTAATTCGAGTGGACTACTTTAAGAGTGCGTTCCGGTATGTTTACTATCTCTAATACGTACAGTAAAGTAGAAGCTTTGTCAATATTTGTCTCAGCCGATCTCTAGGATGTAATTTTTTATTCAATTATTATTGTTCAGCATATGGTATTTTAATTGACGCATTTTTATAGTTATTCTGAGACGTGCTAATTCTGATGTTGGTCTCCCTTAAATTCTGAGTTGTCGATTTTAAGTTCCGGTGCTATGTTTTTCATGAGAGATCTATTTAAGTGGATGCACAAGTCGCATGCCACCAAAGCTTTTACCCCTTTTGTCTTTAAGTGCACATTTAAACATCGATGGCAATCAAGATATGCAAAGTGTATGACTGTAAAGTTTAACGGCGACTTATTCTCGTTGAGCTGAAATATAAGTACCTCTACTATTTTCCTCCGTAGTACATAGTTCCATAAATAAAAAATAAAATCTACCTGAGTTTTTATTGACAGTATGTCACAACTCCTTTATCCTTTACTTCTGAAATTAGTACACAGAGGCAGAGCTTAAAAAATGGACTATTTGTGTCTTTTGCTAAAACGAACCACAAAATCATATTAAATATTTGGGTTCCAGTTTGTGCATTTGTCAATTTATTGCAACAAAAAGGCAACAAATTCTGGGTTCTTTTAAATTTAATTTACACAATCTATTGAAAGTTGTCGTTTATTCAATTTTCTATGAATATAACCATAAATCAAGGAACTTCAATCAATAATAATTCAGCCAGGCGATGATAATTTTTTTGTGATAAAAATATTTTTTTTTTTCCAGAAATCTATAAACTTTTCAACATTTTGGTATTAGACTTTGTTATTCACAACATGAGAAATTCGCTATTAAAGTCTGGGAGAATATTTCACTTCCATCCTGTATATATGGTGGCTTTGTGGGATTTCCTTTCAAAATGTTATGCCCAGCGCACTCAATGTAAGGGTATGTTAATGTTACTTTCACTAACTTCCCCATGCTGCCACAGAAGTCGCCCAAGCTGGTCATTTCAGTTGAATATCGTTCCCGGTTGCTAATTATCAACATGTATTGAATCAGCAGTAATTTAGTCTTCCATCGTTAAACATTCTAGTAATGAATTACGCTGGGAAGCTTTGTTCCTATATCTGTCAGGAAAGCACTAATTTAAGACTTCCAGTAACAGCCCAAAATACTCTGGTTCTAATTAATTAATTACTGACAACTCAAAGCGCATTAGGATAAATTACCTGCAAACTGAAATTATATGTCTTACTTTAAGTCCTTACTTTGTAATTAGGCGTCGGAGCGCTTCTCAATACAAAAGTGAAATAAGCATTAGAGGAGCTGTGATATGTGATTATGGATCAAAGGTACCTAACAAACCAGCTTCATCACAATAAGTTCTCGCTGTTTATTTAATGATTATACCCACCCATATACTGGGTGTCCCAAAAAAAAAAAAAAAACGCCGACAACGCCTAGTATGTTGTGCGGGATGGCAAACTCTCCGGAAACGTACGGTTTGGACGCCAGAGAACGTGGAAGTGTGCCATCCCGTGCAACATAAGATTATATATTGTCACGCCCTGATATTGTAAGAAACGCCTTTAAGAATAATCTGGCTCATACGTTACAATAGAGGCTTGTAAGTCCTAAGGGGTGTAAGTCCTACATAAGGGAAGGATAATCAGGTGAAAATTAAAGATGTGTGTGCGCATCTATCAGTAAAACTGAGAAAAAAGGCAGGAAAACAGCAGGATCATACACAAAAATGAAAATAGTAAAAAGGAAAGAAAAAGATTCTTAAAGAAAAAAAAAATAGGGCTCACAGACGCTACCGTGGAGGGGGGGGGGGGTTGCTTCCATTGTCTATGATTGTTGTCGATGAGCTGGCATTTACCGTATGATCTTGAATTTCCCTCCGGCCAGGCTTTTTGTGTGCTTTGTATAATGTTGCAGGCCAAGCTTTATGTAAGCCCTTTGTTTCTTCCTTCCTAATTAAGATACCTTTATTTTGAAAATCTGTATGGCTTCGCAACCTAAACGGGCATAATAAACAATAAACCGTAAAATGCAATTTTTATCTCGAATGCTTGGGAAAACTAGGCCCCGCGGGCCTCATATTCCCACAATGCGTTCCATTTTTATTAGACATTAAGAAACAATTTGTACTCAATGTGAACAAATGAAAAGCTACATCTTAGTTATAGGAGCGAAGCCTTCTTAACCTTTTGTTTGTTGGGTATTACGTCATTTCCTAGTGGTACCGTAAATATTAATGACCAGTTTTAGCCTTGTTGCTATGGGAATTGATAAATGAACTTTAAATGTAGCTTACAGAGGCAAAATATGTATTAACAATGATTAACTTACATATCAAGTATTGCAAAAATATTTTAGCCTTAAGTCATTTGATCGAAATCATATTCATTTTTAGAAAATCTTCCGTGTAAAGGCTGCTTTGGCATGGGGCGTTTTTATGAAAAACTTTGTATCTGATCTTTAAAAGATGATGAACCTAAATGATAATGGATACTGAAAATATGCATTTTCTGTGAATTCTCGGAAGTGCTTCTCTTACCTGGTATAGTACGTGTATAGAAAGTCAAAGTTATAATTCTGTCAACCCACAGTGAAGGACGGATGTTTTGACAGATGTTTTAATTATAGGACGGCACTTTCGCCAACATTCACACTTTACGCTGCTTTGACAAATTTTCTGTTTCAGTTAGCATCAGTGGATCAGTTTACTAGAACGGAAATTAATAACACATAAAAGGTCATAAAACTCGTTATATTATGGCTTCAATGGAATGTGTTCGCAAATCTATTAATTACTTAGCGATTTGTTTATGGGCTAACAACTCTGACACGTGGCTGACACAAAAACATGGACATCTCTGAGTGCAACTTATCCCCCCTCAAACTTTCAAAACTATATATTTTGTAGTTTTCTAAAGTAAAAGTATTAACTTCTAAAAAGTGTTAGGTAAGGGGCAAATATTTGATTCGAGTACTATTTCGTTGCTTTTTTTCTAAAAAGCTGCGGAAATATGCAAATACCTTATGTAAATATCCATTACAAAACGCATCAAAGCCAGTTAATTGCATGACAATTAGAAAAAGAAAAATACAAAAAATTCCCTCGTGTATCAAAACAGTCTACGTACCATGTCATTGAACTATTCCTGTCCATGTTATTAAACTCAGTGGTTAAATCAGATAATGTTCAATAGATATATTTCAATTCTAATTAATTTAGTCAAAATTTAATTTTAACGTTAATTGCTTTTACAAATTAAACTTTGCATGCTATTTGAACATTGAATTGTGAATAAATTTATTTGAATTAGGCTACAAATGCATTGCAGCATAATTCACACGTAGTTTACACGACAGTTAGTGAAATAATATACCATTTATATCCAATCCATTCGTCAAGAAGTCAGAGAGCCCCAAATATTTTAAACAAGTTCTTTATTCACAATAATTGTGTTGAACATATTTGTTATGCTCATCATATAGTGTGTGTGTGCGTGCGTGCGTGTATGCGTGCGTGTGTGTGCGTGTGTGCGTGTGTGTGCGTGTGTGCGTGCGTGTGTGCGTGCATGCGTGCGTGCGTGTGTGTGCGTGTGTGTGCGTGTGTGTGTGTGCGTGCGTGTGTGCGTGTGCGTGTGTGCGTGCATGCGTGCGTGCGTGTGTGTGCGTGTGTGTGCGTGTGTGCGTGTGTGCGTGTGTGTGTGCGTGCATGCGTGCGTGTGTGTGTGCGTGTGTGCGTGCGCGCGCGCCTGTCTGTGTTTGTGTACAAATTATCTTATTGCTTATTTCCTTGTAGGTGCAAGGGGAATATTAGTATACAGTAGACTTTGTGCAATAATCAAATCCTTTAAAACTCTGAGATTCCGTTCTCTTTGCTCACTTAACTTATAAAAGCATCTGATGCGTTGCACTCTCATGACTTTCTCTACTCATGTACTAACCATTCTTACAAACTCTTATTCCTGTATCTTCTTCGTGTTGGTTAAGATAAACATTCGTACAAATTATCATATTCCTTATTTCCTTGTAGGTGCAAGGGGAATATTACAATAAGTAGGGTTAGTGCGATAGTCAAATCTTCTAAAGTTAAAATTCTGTTCTCTTTGCAACTTAACATATAAAAAAATGAACAACGATGTTCCATTTTGCGAATTATTTGTTTTCCGAAACTCGCACATACAACAAGGTACTTCTCCGAAATTGTTCACCCTACAAGAAAATTTATTTAGACATAAATTGTGTATTCTCTCAAGATCTGCATTTTTGTATAGTATGATTTGGTCTATCTCTAAAGGTTTATCAGTTATGTAAAAGTCATCTAGAGTAAATACGACTACAGGTGCTATAGCCAGTAAATTAAAAATATGCATTTGTCATTTGTCTCAAACATATGAGATATTAGTCAAAATCGTTAGAGCCATTTAAAAAAAATCATAATTTTGGACAAATTTTCCATGTAAAGGGTAGTTTAGAGTGGGGGATATTTTCTTCAAAATCTTCGTGTCGCATCCTTGAAAGACATTAAACTTAAATACCAAATTTGGTTTTTATCCGACAGAACATCTGGTCAAATCTCGACATAGAATTTTTGGATGGAATACAATACTTCCTTCTACTTACCAGTAGAGAAAGTAAAAATATTACAGTTTCTTGAAGAAACAGAACTATTGGAAATAACACAAATGAACAATAATATCAATACAAGCATTACAATGCCATTAAGAACTGTATTTAAAACACAAATGTGAATGAACATAGTGCATAATAAAGATTAAGTCGAAACTTAACAATGTAAAAAGAAACGATGGTTTTACAAGAAATGATATTACATAAAGGCAGTAGAGAAGGACATCTTGACCTTGAAAACCTAAAAATGTTATACATTAAAAGACTCACAATGACAATGGTACAGAGGTATTTTTTAGAGGTGGCGTGTTTCGTAATGTTGTGCAGTAGTTCATGGTCGAGTCCACTTGTCTATTGCAAGATAAAAGGGGTGTCTGGTTAGTATGTCTTCGACTTCCAGCCTACTAGCCAGCTGGCTGCTGGTGGAAACTTACCCCCACCAACGCTTTGCGTGATGCTCGGATATGCGCGAGTGACAAGGTCACGCGCCACCTCTAAAAAATGTCACTGTAATTTAGTGGCAAGTATAAATTTGATAGTGTTAAAAACAACTGTAGAGTCGTTCAGTTGTTGTAAAGGAACCTTGTATTTTTAACTGTTGGGCTCTTAATGTTTGCATTCAAATATATGTTTCGTTATAAATGTTACTTTACAGTAATTAGCTTGAGTTTTGGTTATGAGGTGCTCGTGTGTCAATTACGAATGCCCAATTCTTAATCGTGTATAAATTACCTGGTCCTATCTGTTCTTCAGGTGGATTTGGTTACTGTTGAAAATTGAGATCCTGATTTCCGAAAACCTATTGGTGCAGTGTGAGTGTTGTGATTCCTTGGCTGCTTTATCGGCTTGTTCATTACAAGCAATTCCAATATGTGACGGTAAAAATCAATTTTTGTACCTTCTGCTGCGGGTAATAATGCACCAATCGCTGCCCTCCATCTTTCTTTCAGACTAGCAAACTAGGAAAGTAATGTGAAATATGTTTCTCCATACGTTGCTACCATTCAATTTGTTCATACTTCTTTTAAAATTAGTTTAATAATTTAATGTAACACACCACAATCTGATGTATTAAACTAAATAAAAATAATAAATTCCAAATGGAAACATTTAAGCGACTTCATTGTCTATCAACTGATAAACACTACTGGCGCCTGCTTGCCTTCAGTTGTTTGCATTGCTGATTTTTAACTATGATGTCCAACACCCGTCTTGGAGTGTGCCGGGAGTTGTACCAATTAGCGTCACTGTCTCTCAACTCAGAAACATCACTGTCATCGGCCTACGTTCACTTGTTTGCAGTGACGTCACTGTCATGTCCGACCTCCTTAAAACCGCGGTGTTCCGCAGTATATGCCATCTTGCAGCGTAGCCAGTTTTAAAACAAGGTTTAACGTAACATTTCAGTGTTAATTTCTGCCTAAACTTTGCGAAAAAAAAAAAAAAAGAAAATAGGTGAAATTTATTCTGCAACAATTAGCTCCTCATTTTTAGCCATTGACACGATAGGCCTTCTAAAACTGCAGTAGAAAAAATTTTCCTATTTATTTATTTATTTATTTTCAACATTGGCAACAAATTCATTTTATTTTCGTGGATTTAGAAGCAGTATATGACTCTGTACCTTTACATAGGTTTTAGAAAGTATTAAGAGTATACGAAGATTAACAAATTAGTAATTAATACAATAAACATACACAAAAATGCTATATCTAAAGTTAGAATTGGAGAAGTTATATCAGAAGAAATTAAAGTAACAAAAGGCCTCCGTCAGGGTTTCAGCATATTGCCCACACTATTTAAGATATTTGTACATAAAGTATTATCAAATTGATTCAAAAATGTTCAGGAATGGGAATGCAAATCGGAGATGGATCCGCAGACACAATATATACTGTTATTTGCGGACAACCAGGTAGTAATTGCGCAAGACTGTTAGATATGGAATTTATGCTTAGGAAGTTACTGGAAAAATATGATAAATGGGAACTGAGAATAATTTAGAGAAAATGTTTTATATGGGATGTGGAACGGACACCGAAGTTCTAATGCTGGAGTAACAGAAAGCTTGTATTAGAGGATGTGAAGAATTTGAGTATTTGCAAGTGAAAATACAAAATAAACACGAAAATGACATGAACAGAATCATTAAAGAAAAAGTTATAACATGAACGCCGAATAGTATTCTTAGAACAGACATATATATTATTTTTAAACTTCAGCGAGTGGTGTCGTATTTATGTTATAAATACTTCTTCTTCTTCTTCTTCTTCTTCTTCTTCTTCTTCTTCTTCTTCTTCACCTTATTGGCTCCTACTTCTTCACTCCGCGTCTGGATGGACAAATCTATCTCCAACTTCTCAGAAATGACTTGCATCAGTGTCTCTGGATATCATACAACCAAGGTCGTTTTTACACGATGGTGCTGCAGCTCGTTTCGGTATGATAGTTCGTAAGTTTTTGAATGATCGATTTCTGCAAAGACGGATTGGTCGAAGGGGACGCATTAAATGGGCAGATTGATCGCCCTATTGGAATCAACATAAGTGATTAACATAACTTAAAAACGAAAACTCGGTTAAAAACCGAAGTTAATATTTACGTTTAATATCTTTCAAGGATGCGACCCAAACCTTTTGAAGAAAATTCCTGCACCATAAACTATGTCTTATATAGAAAATTGTTCGAAAATTTTTATTTCCTCGAAAATGCCTGTAACGATATTGATTAAAATGCCATATTTTAAAATATTTTTTGACAGACAAACTGTATATTTTGAATTTTCTGGCTGTAGTCTATGTAATCCTGTTTGCTTTTGATGACTTTTGGATAACTCGCACTGTAGAAGAAATGTAAAACGCCCAATTTAAGTCACAACGAAAATGTTTTGTTGGGCAAACCACTTCGGACATATTCTTGGTTATATGTGTGAACTTTGGAATACTTAATCGTTCGTTAAATAGAAGATCGTTATTCCTTTTTTTATATCTTAGCTGTGCAAAAGAGAACGGAATCTCCAAGCTTTAAAAGATTTGACTATCGCTCAAAGCGTATTCCCATGTTCCCGTTGCACCTACAAGGAAATAACAATAAGATAATTGTACAAATGTTTATTTCAACTAACACGAAGAAGATAGAGGTATACAAAATGTAATGACATAATAAATGTGCTAGGATTTCTTTGAAATGGGCTAGCTTTAAAATTATACAGTCTACTTTCGGCTTCAAATCTTTAATGTAAACAAACTACCGAACTGCATTAGATTTTGTGCAAAAGCCTAGAAGTGTGATTGTAATTTCAAATAATATAAACTTACTTCTTAAATTGATCTTGCATGTGACTTATTTGGGTCACAACAATATTTAGCCAATGTGGTGTTGCTCTAGAAAACAAATCACTGCTTGGAAATATTGTGACAGCGGCGGGAAGCACTTATAGGCCATCAGCTTATGGGCTTGTTCACCAGGGCTGCCTTGCCATGGCCAATGACCAGCCGGTTCCCTTCGGAACAATAGCCCGTGCAAAATGATTGTCATTACGTTCCGTGCTCCACGTGATGATTCCTTTTGGCCGTTACAAGTACGTTCTTTCGTAATCGGTCCGTTTTCATAAGACAGTTAATAATTTAGTTCGTTAAGTTCAGCTAAGTGAGTGTCTCAAGTGTAACGTTTACGTATGGCTAAGCACCTAAATGATAATGTATGTTACAGCAACAAGCGTTCTCGTGTCTTACGATCCTAACGGGAAACAGATAAACTGTTATCAATCACTGATCCCCACGAAGATATAATAACGCTAGATAACCAAACTAGAAAAGTTACGCTAATGACCACACTATTTTCAAAACATGTCAGTGCGAATTGCTAAGCGATTGTCTGTGTCTTAGCAGGAAATGGCAAACTACAGCAAATTACAGGGTATTCTATGTTCCTTTTACTACAGCCTCACTACAGACCAAGCTAAAGATGTTATACTAATGACCTCACTGTTTTCAAAACATATGAGTGTGAATTGCTAGGCTATTATCTCTCAGCGTCGGCAGCAGATGGCACTAACCTCTTTCAGCAAATTACAGGATACTCCATGTTTATTTTTTTCTAGCAGCAAATCTAGCACAACACAAGCTCCAACTGTATCACATTAATTTTAGTTCTCTAATTGTTAGATACGAATGTTTCCATGTTTGTGCAAAGGAAGGTTTACTTTTCAACATCGATATATCAACTTCTATTATTTGCAAGTTGCAGATGTTGCATCTAGTAACTACGTCATTAGACCAAATTCATAAGTAGGTAATTAATTGCCCTACCAGTTGGCTAAACTATGAAGTCCGGGACATAGTAAATCACATTGGATCATGCTTCAAATTTAATTGTGAGATCTCTTAATTGCTTACCCACAAGAAACAGCTTGGTTGGTTAGTTTAATACCATCCCGACTGGTTAACATGGCACCTCAGTTGGTTAAGGTAACCGCAAGATCCGAGTTTTTCTCCCTTCGTTGATTTCCCTTCTTCCTTCTGTAAAGGAACAGATCTTAATGACTCCCTTGAGCCACTTGAGGTTATATAGTCTCTTATATCTCAACAGGAGAAACATTTTTGCTTTCAGTAGCTATAATGTCAGTCTCACGAGGGACCAGTGTCCAGTCTAGCAGAACCACGCATGATAAGCTGGGCCTAAGGCACTCAGCAATAATTTGTTTATCTTAACACGAAGAAGATATAGGAATAAGAGTTTGTAAGAATGGTTAATACAAGAGAAGAGAAAGTCATGTGAGTGCAACATATCAGATTTTTTAATTGCTTGTGTTTTACATTTTTAGTTCTTACCAAACAGGTATTTACTTTTAACTTTCACTTTTTAACTTGAGTTTTCCTGATATTAGGTTTTGACTTCTAGCCCAAATGACCTAGTTGTTGACGAGTCTTTAAACCCTATTCACTCACCCACCAAGTCACTTTCCCTGCTAGGTATTCGTATTCTGAATGGATGGAAGTGATCTGAATTTCTGATTAAGCACGTTGTTTGTCTACTTAGATTTGAGATCTGACCTTGACCCACATGTCTAACGCTATTCGAAATTTACACGTGCAAGAGTCACTGCATTAAATATGAATTTCATCATTATCGTGCCATTCTCTGGGGAAATAATGCTTGTAGCAATTTAGCTGAAACAAAAAGTCAAACCTTTATACTGCTAATAATTTCAGAGAGCATAAACCATATTAAAACAACCTAAGCAACGCAGTAATTAAATGGACTGGTGTTACCTATTATTAGTATTGGGCCATTTTAGAACGTAGAACAGACGAATGTGCAATTCCAATTAAAATCGGCATGAAGAATACCGGATCGTAAACGATCATCCACCAATTAAAAATAATACAAACATATTTGATGGTTACATTCATATAAGCTTCCCTTTATTTATTGGCTTTGATGTTTATTAATTGTTTATATTTATTACGTTTTATTACTTTCTCTACTGGTAGTTAGCGGAAGTATTGTATTCCATCCAAAAACTCGATGTCGAGATTTCACCGGAGATATATGTTTTGAGACCCCTGAATCCAAGAAAGAGCATTCTTAGAAAGGGTCCGTGTGTGTGTGTTTGTGTGTGTGAGTTCTTAGAGCGTTCGCTTACAACCTAGGCGGCCCGAGTTCGATCTCAGGGACCTGCATTTAGTATTCGTGGTGGACGAAGCGGCGTGAGGGCGGGTTTTCTCCGGGTCCTTCGGTTCCCTTGCCACTCATCCTACCAATTGCTCCATTATTACCTTTCCAATAATCGATTTCGCCTGCATTTCATATTATCCTCTTCCTCACTATCATACCTGGTGCTGGGCTGACCACACCCTTCTAGGTCTTCAGCCTGTCTGGTCCTTAGGTACCTGCGCTCCCCGACAGGCGTCTGATTCTAGGCATTGGCTTGTAAGTCCTAAGGAGTGTAAGTCATATATAAGGGGAGGCTAATCAGATACTGAAAGAAAGAATTTCATTATTTCCAAAAGTTCATCACCGATTCTAACAGAGTAAGTAAAATGGATTCTTGAGCAGACGTAATTCAAATCTCTCTGGCTGAAATATTTTTCGTCATTTGTGATTATTCAGGGATGTTATACTGACTGTAAAACTTGTTCTCTGTGGTTGAGAAAGTAATTATTGTGTTTACTTTCCATTCCTTACAGAACATATTCCCACAATACATGAAATCACGCTATTAATTCTCTAACTATACGGATTATTACTGTGTAAGTAAGATTTCTCTCTATTAACTGTAGGGCACGCTTATGTTTCTCAGATTACCGGATTTTCCTCTAAAACACCTGTCGTATATATTCCAGTTTATTATAAGCAATTAGCAGAGTTGCGGGAGCCCGCACAATTTTAAGCAGAAAATGGTCAATAAATGTCTTTATCTTTGGTCTGTGCACCTGCCTAGCAAGGTCAACTAGTATACTTTGTTCAGTCTTTTGAGACACTGGGCGAGGTAGGCAGGTTGCAGATAGCAAAACGAACTGTTGCAATATTTACAACTCGCATTATGATTTTTTATATTATTTTTTATGTGTGTGTGTGCGTGCGTGCGTGTGTGTGCTATAGCATAAAGTAAAACGTTTGCTCGCACTCAGAACGCCTTGTCTTGATTTCCTCTGTATATAACAAGCTGCAGACAAGTAATTCCCAGTGTAATATGCAATGATTAAAATGAATAGAAACTGAGAAATCCAAGAGGTGGAAAAATTATATTTCTTGAATATGGGTGTAAAGGGATATGAAACGGCTCAGAGTCGTGCACTATGAAACAATTCTCTCAAACTCATGAAACTCAGTGGTTTCTCTTTGAAGGAGTACATATTAAAATGATACTTGGCATTCTGTCTATCGCCTTTCGATTCCTGGAATGTTTAGAATACTCCAGCGCCCTTGACTTTTAGAATTGTAATTGTGCCAAACATCAATGACATTCATATAGACGGACCATGACTCCCTTTCCATAAAACGCTTATTAAAATGGCAGGAAATTCCCAGAAGTTGTATTTCTGATACTATTAATATCCGCCTTCATTACATTCCGTATTTCGAAAGTATGTATCTTTCACTTGCAGGGGAATTATCAAAATGGTTGAAGTATTCCGTTTAATTAAGAGTAATTGCCCTTCTAAATATAAATATATTGTTTTAATAGCTTTTAGATTACTCTATACCAATGATTAGTTCCCCTTTATAAATTTCATATAACTTATTTCATGTGTAAAGATAGGAGTATTGAATTATACTAAAAGTTTATATCGAAATTTCGCTAAAAATGAGGTTTTAGAATACGTGAATTCTAAAAATAGTTTAGAAAAAGTCTGTGTGTGTGTGTGTGTATGTGTGTGTGTTTGTGTGTGTGTGTGAACAACATAATTCAACTAAACATGATCCTGTTTTGAACATCTTCCTCGGATAAGACGTAGGATTTTGGACCAAACGTTTTTGGCATCGAAAGCTTTAATTATTTTTATTTTCTACAGAAATACTTCTCACGATTTAGATTCAAATACCATTAGTTATTGTGAGTTATTGCGCAGTTTTCACTCTCCCTTCACTATCTCTCTGTCACTTCACTAATGTAATATGCTTCAACCTTCACTGTGACTTCAATTTTCAGTATGACTTCACTCAGTTCACACTGGCACTTCAGTAATATGAACTAGTTTAACTCTCACTGTCAATTCCCTAATGTTATTTAGTTCAACTTTCACTGCCGACACTATCACTTCACTGCTGTGATCTAATTCAACGTTCTCTCTCACATCCACTATCTCCGGGAACCACTGATGCTAAAATATGGAAGCATTAGCCTCTCCTTTGGGGTCTTCACTCGTTGGGAAAACGAACACAAGACATCTCCAATCTCTTCCGTCACAAATTCACTTGTAGAACAGCATTTGATGCCAAATCACAAACGCATTCGCTAACTCTCGCGAACGTTCGTTGAAATTTTCCAGAGTTTTCTAGAATGTTTTGAAAGCGGGGAGAAGAGAACTCCCAGAAGGTTTTTTTTTTTTTTTTTTTTTTTTTTTCTGCTGATAGTGCTTGAGGTGGGCCAAAGTGCTGCCCTGTCTATCTAGAAGGTACAATGTAGAAGGACAGACGCGGAGGGGGAATTCGGCAACCTCAGAGAGCTGTACCTGTGCCCCCAAGTGACACCCCCGGGAGGGAGGGGTTAGGCGAGAGGAGACAGCAGGCAGCCAGATCACAGGAGAGCAGGTTCCCTACATTTTCCCAGTTAGAAGCTCTCTCACACCAGCCAGTATACCGGTCCCACAGGCTCGCGTAGAACGCCACCTGCAGGGGCCTCTACCGAGTCTCAAGGGCCTCGGTGTAGACACATTCTGGAGCCCGGCTGCCGTGATAAGGGGCGGAATCACTTAGAGCATTTCATCCAACCATACTGCATGTGAACGCCTGCTGACCCTTTCAACCCTGAAAGAGACCAAACGGATGAAATGAGTACTGAAGTTATTATTTCATTAATAACATGTTATAGATTATGTAAATAATTACTTTTATACTTGGGCTGTTTAAAATCACAGTATAATTTTATCAGTTTGGGATCAAGGTATACTAAATGAATGAATAATCAAATGTGTTACTTTGTGTTTGTGTGCTCTCTTACTGTTTACCATTTATGCAAACACCATCCAGAATGAAGAGGTCTTCTGAGGACATTCTCTGAAAATTCAAGGTATGACTTAGAAACTGTCATGGAATCGCCTGTTTGTTGTCCATTACTGAACACTGACTGTCCCTCCGACTGAGGAGGCATTGCCGCTCCAAAGAGAGAAGGTTGGACATCCCTGAGTGAAAGTGTCTCTTAAGGTAGAAGTTTTGGGTATTGCAGGCGAGGGAGACTTTTGAGCTTCAGTCAAAAGGGATTCACATGAAGGAGAATTTGTCAATGTTAGCACCGAAATTAATTAGTTTTTGCACTATTTCTTTGAAGATTTTCTAGCAACAGTATACAATAGTGTAAATATATGCCACACAAGAAAATAAATACGTTATTTGTGGCATGCTTTGCGTTGCTGAGCATGTTTGGTGAGTGGCTCCATCATTAAATTTGCAAGCGTGGTGCTTTGAATGCATTGTGCCCGATTTATATGTTAAAAGAGCATTGGACATTTCACAGGAAACATATCCTCTCCGTTGACTGTGTGCAGTAGCTACCAGCAGACAGTTGAAACATCAGAAGTGAGCCTTTCTCTCCTAATCAGCTGATATTCGCCGCTTTGAAGTGAGCTGTAACTCTGTCAAGTGGCATGGTCAACTTGAGCACTAAACTAATGGTTCATCCTCCTTCTGTACTTCTGAATTTTTTGTTTTTTATAAACAAGAGTTCGCTCAGCTCTGAATGAACAAAAGTAAAAAAGGTCATGTCTGGAGCGCGAAATGCCTGTAAGCACTACACGGCGCAAAGCCCTGTTTATACTATCCGCAATACGGCTGCGTAGCGGGGCAAATAAGTAGTCACACCTTCCAAATGTTACTATTACTAAACGATATGGTTAATCAAGGCGCTATGCCGTGTAGGACTTAGACGAATTTGGTGCCCAGATATAACTTTTTTTTTGGTCCACGGTGTACATCTGTTTTAACATCAATAAAGGAGGCAAGGCAATGGCAAATATCGCTTCCAACATTCCTCTTCCTTAAACAAAGACCTTCAACAGCGATGTATTATTATTCCCCTTACAACTACAAGACAATCAGGAATAATTTCTGAGAATGATTATGTCAATTAGAATGTAGTATATAGAGAAATAAATATTTGCAAGAATAGTCAGTATTAGAGTGAATATAGCTGTACACATATTTGTGAACAGAGCTTCTCCAAATTGAACTATTTTAAAAGTCTGTATCCCAATATGTTATGCGACGATCACTTGGTGTATCCTCTAAGGCTATGCACTTCGACTAATAATAATAAATAATAAATAATAATAATAATAATAATAATAATAATAATAATAATAATAATAATAATAATAATAATAATAATAATAATAATAATAATAATAATAATAATAATAATAATAATAATAATAATAATAATAATAATAATAATAATAATAATAATAATAATAATAATAATAATAATAATAATAATAATAATAATAATAATAATAATAATAATAATAATAATAATAATAATAATAATAATAATAATAATAATAATAATAATAATAATAATAATAATAATAATAATAATAATAATAATAATAAATCATTAAACGTCATATTCTTCTGCTTGTAAGTGTTCAAAATATATGCTTTTAACAAAGTCCACAAATTACTTGAATCACTTGAGTCTCATAATTATTTATTTGCCCATTTTCTCCGCCTTTGATTTTCTTCAGCTTTATAATGCGCGCTCCCATAGGGGGATCTACCTTTTGATCTCCCTTAGCACAGACATCCTTTTAAAATGGATATAATCTAACAAAGGGACAAAAAAGTAATAATATAAGATTTGTAAAAGGTCAAAATAGTTTCATTAAAATTAAAACATATAACAATGTGGAAAACATGCTAAAAAGCAAGAAAATGCACTTTAAAGTGCAGGTAAAATTTTGAGATCATTTAAAACTGCTTTAAAAGGTTTTCAGAGATAATTCTTCCAAAGAAACGTTTCCACTATCTCGCTAGTTATGAAGCGACCTGACTTGGCAGCTCAATAGCCCCTTCTAGACCAATTCCTACCGCTTGGCCGCTGCGTCCCCCACTTCTGCTCACCACAGGGTAATGAGTGGGGTGTAGTATCGGAAGGTGGGACGTAGTCAGGCAGTTTAGGCGGTCTTTGTGACCAGGGCCGCTACTTCTGAATCAAGCAGTTCTTCAATTGGCCCCTCAGGGACACAAAAAGGCTGAGTACATTCCAGACCAGATATCCCAGTTGGAGAAAGTCCCCTCTCCGTAATCCAGAATCGAACCCGTGTCTCTTGCTTCATAAGTAGCAGTGCTAAAGAGCATCACGCTAAAGATAAACTAGGAAGTTTAGAAATGTTCCTCCAGATTAAGCACTGTGTTTTTTTCGACGAGTGCCTCCAGCAATGTTTTAGAATGTGTAGGCGTACCAACAATGATTGGACGCGAACTGTGGAGGTGAGGATTGGGAAAGACAAATACTGCTATCCCTCATGCCAGAAACTCTCACGTGTTACTTAAGCAAGCTATCATAAGACAGAGTAGATGAAGAGCTTCTCATCCCTCACTTAGTAACATTGCGTCATCAGTGGCGTGCGGCTTTAACCCAAATACCCTCCTGGGATGGCGTTATCATGTTAAGCCCAGTCTTTGTTCGTATATCTGCCGTGATTAAGGGTAAACTGGCCGCAATACGACACGTTTAAGTATTTATTACTTTCACCGAGATTTCACCGGAAATATATGTTCTGATACCCCCTAAACCCAAAAAAGCATTTTTAGAAATATTTTCCGCATGTGTTTGTATGTCTGTGTATCAGTCTGTGGACAGCATAACTCAAAAACAAAAGTAGGTTAAAAACCAAACTTAGTGTCTTTCAAGGATGCGACACGAAGATTTTGACGATAATTGGTCTACTCTCAACTACCTTTTACATTGATTTTCCTGAAAATGGCTCTAATGATTTTGATTAAAATTCAATATGTTTGAGATAGTTTATGGCAAATTAAATGTATATTTGAATTTTCTAGCTATAGCCCCTGTAGTCGTATTTACTCTGGATTACTTTTACATAACTGGTAAACCTTTAGAGATAGACCAAATCTTACTGTACAAAAATGTAGATCTTGCTAAAATACACAATTTATGTCCAAATAAAATTTTTTGTAGAGTGAACAATTTGGGAGATGTTCCTTACTTGTGTGAGTTTTGGAAAACTTACACTTCTTTCAAATAGAACATCGTTATTCCTTGTTTGTAAGTACGTGCAAAGAGAACGGAATTTAAAACCTTTAAAATATTTGACTATCACTCAAAGTCTACTGTATTCTAATATCCCCCTTGCAGCTACAAGGAAATAAGCAATAAAATAATTTCTGCAAATGTTTATCTCAACTAACACGAAGAAGATATAGGAACAAGAGTTTGTACGAATGGTTAGTACACGAGTAGAGAAAGTCATGTGAGTGCAACACATCAGTTTAAAAAAAATTCACAGCATAAGCCAGCCTTTGCACAAAAAATTTGCTAAATATTTTGAGATCTTTTAAAATGGGGAATAGGTAGAGAAAATGATGTAAATTTAACACGAAACATGTTTTAAAAATTATTTTGTAGTTATGGCTGAACTTAGTTGGCAGTATGTATTTTTCGCGTACCTCACCGAGTCCCATTAGGACACGCACTTCAACGTTATTAAGTTTCTCTTTACGTAAGGAAAATAGAAAATTAATTGCATCTTTAGAGGGCGTTACAACTGTGAATCTGAACTACAGTGGGTTTAAAACTTCTGGTGTTGTGACCCTGACGGCCGCTCCAGATGTCGAGGCTAGCAGTTACTTAACTTTAGCTTACTTGGGGTAAGTGGTGTGACACCTGTTGGTTTAGAGCATGCAAATTATGCAGTCTGCATCGTAACTGTTCCTATCTGGCTGCATTTTCAAAGACAGTAGTAAATAGTGCCTTTTTATTGTGATATTTATAACTGTGGCTCCCATTTTCCAAAGTTAAGCTTTTGGAGGAGGAAAATGAGTCGCGCATCTCCGACTTTATGTTGAAAGAATGAAGATGTGGTGCAGTGCATAACCGGTTTACGGATATTTATCATTGAGTGTCCCACGTGCTCTCCAGCATGCATTCGACCGGTCATCTCCTGATCTGGTAACTAACTCGCGTAGTGGGGATCATTAAGATGTTTACATGATTACATTTGTTGAGCCAATTATGCTTTTTGGTGGGGTGGATCCGTCCAAGAGTTGACGCCTACCTATGCTGACATATTTATTACGATCCCTAGGTAGATTCCTACAGTGCGTTTACTACAAAACTTGGCCGGCAGGCGTACGTCCCATCTCCCGGACTACTGCACGACTTGGCTGGCAGTCACACGACACGTGTCCCTGCACACCAAATCAAACCTCAAATCACATTAACAGTTATCGAATAAACACAAAACATGCCTTATGACAGGGGATGTTGGAAATGCCGTCCATCTATATCAGTACGTCTATGGCACCTTCTGAGGAAATTTACATTGACACGCCTTAGTTTAGCTTCCGAAATAGCGTTAATTTCTGTGCTGATATTTTGTTTTGATCTTATCTTGTGCAAGGCGCTTAAGAGATTATCGAGGTTACAGTGATAACCTTTCTCCGATTTCGCCGAATTTGTGTTCCGTAAGCACACACCGTACCTGAATTGATCTGGTTTCCCTGAATTTATTTACAAGCGAACGAAAGGTGTTCTCGGAACACGCATGTTAGGAAATTTAGTTTCAAATTGTCTTACAACTTCCCTACAAAATGATGTAAGCACATACGTATCGCCTTTGTTCTGCTGTTTACTGCGATCGATTGACTTTGAAAACACTTATAAACACTCCTAATGTTATTTACTGGACTGGAACAACACAGAACACCTACCTAAGAGAAGTAAGACTGACGCACGTGTGATGATCAGCACGTGCGTGCAGGGAAATTTAGTGAAGATGACACCGGTCAAGTTCTAGAGTAAACGCACTGTAGATTGCATCTCCTTATCAGTTCTAACCAGAATTTGATTGGATCTGTCTGCAGTGTCTCTTATTTGGGTGCTTTGCCGTAAAAGCCCAATTTTGTTTGGTAGTGAATTGCTTCCTAATCTATATCAACCGCCAACGTCTCATTTGAAAATTTGGAAACATTCATTATAACGATAATGTGTCCTTTCTGAACACAAAATCCTCGCATACCGTGAGAGAGGGTATGTGTGGAGGACAGGAATCTCAGAGGAATCCGCTTGACCGGTGGCAGGGGAGGGAATTCCAGACATTGTCGAGTTACAGGCTTCACTGGCGCCCAAAAATTGTCATCGCACCAGCAGCGGGAGACATTATGCTTCGAACGGCTTCACCTACAAGGACACATTGTTGCTTCAAAATGTCGCACTAACTTGCTGGTTTAAATATTCGACGGGAAGAAGCATTTATTATTCATTTTATTAAGAGGTACACAGAACACAAGTAGTAATAAGACATCGAATTTCTGATGGTCTTTGGGGGCATTTATGGGGCGTGTCTTCTGATATGGGCCCTATCAGCTTGAAAGGGGACACATTAACTCCCTTCCAGTTGAGGGAGGTGGCTATACCTATGATGTATGCGCAAGAACGCAGTGCTGATTTCTTTCGGTTTTCTGCACCTATATAAAGTATTTAAAAGAAAATATGTTAGTAAGGTTTAGTTATAAGCAAATCTACAAGTAATTTATCGCAATTTGTTCATCATTAAAACAAGTTGATTTCATAAAATAAAACAGAGAGTAGTGAAATATGACATATAGCCCGCCGGTGCACGGCTGAAGGTTTTATAACCGGACGTGTTGTGTCTGAGAGAGCCATGGTTTTGTTTTAAAAGATGTGAAGAAATTTTCTATTTGATGTTGTTTTTCTCTTCTATTATATGCTACAGTATACGTTGAGTAATAATTAGACAAACGAAAATAGAAAAATAGAATGTTGCAAACACAAACATTTATTACACGTATCTTGTTTTTCTGTGTTTGCAATAAATACACGTTCCTCTTTTATTTGAGTCTTCTCTGGATGAGAAAATAAAACATAAATAAATAACTTAATCATAGAAGCAAATCAGTAAATGTAGTACATACAAAGAGTGATGCGAAATAACTGTGTTTGCAATAAATACACGTTCCTCTTTTATTTGAGTCTTCTCTGGATGAGAAAATAAAACATAAATAAATAACTTAATCATAGAAACAAATCAGTAAATGTAGTACATACAAAGAGTGATGCGAAATAACTAATTTTTTCCCAAAGAAAGGGAAACACAACCTATAAAATGTTATATAACTTAAATTACAATTAAAAACCTCTACCGCCTCGAGTCCTCCCGGCCAGTTGTACGACCTTCTTGACCTGGGGCCACTACTTCTCCATCAAGTAGCTCCTCCTAACGAGGCTCAGTGCGCCCCGTGCCAGAACTCCCAGAAGGGATAAAATCCCCATACTGGTACCGGAGATCGAACCCGGGTCTTCCGCGCCAGAGGCAAGTGCGCTACCAACTGCGTTACGGAGGTGGTCAAAGTGTATGCCAACGGCACGTGGTATTCCTAAGCGGTCACCCATCCAAGTACTGACCACGCCCAATGCTGCTTAACCTCCGTGATCGGACGAGCATCGGTATTTTCAGCACTGTATGGCAAATTACAGCTATAAATCAAATTATATTTATGTACTTTTATATTTCTATAACACACTGTGGAATAATTCTTCTTACTATTTGTAAGAATCGTACTTAATTACAACACAGAGGAGATAAGGAATACATGCAAAAAAGTACATAATTTTACTTTCACGACACACACAAGCAGCTAATCTGTTGTCAGACAGCGCAGCTGCTGAACATGTTCAGACAGGAAGGCACAATAAGAGACAAATCAACAGTATGTCATGTCAGAGAAAATTAAGGAAACATTTCTGATTGGGTCTCACAGACCCCACCCGTTCATTCACAGGATAGTATTGCATATACCTTCATCATCCCACTGCCTTTCAGAGTGTTAACTGGTTGGTGTTGTCAGGCTTTTAACTTTGGTCGCTCTGAGCTGTAACTCAAGAAGCAGAATCTTTAACAGCGCTCTGAATGGACAACTGTAAGCGACTAGGTAACAGCAGATTCTTTTGCTAAGAAACGACCTTCTCTATTATATTCATGTCCAACCAAAGAAGGACACATACTACTTATAGTGAAATATCAATATTTTTATTTCTGTAGTAAATGTCTTACCTTCCAAAGAAAGAATCTTACAGCTCTACGACAGCAGTTTTAAAAAACAACCGGGAAAATTATTAAAAGAGGTTGCTGTATGTAACGCACGCATGAGTAAAGTACTATCTGGTGCCGATACGAGGGTCAGCTGTTTAAGCTGGTAGGTAAGTGGCACCACTTCTCAATGACCCCCAGTTCAAACCCTGTCAGTAATAACAAGGCTTGATTGGTAACACGCACTTACCCTTTATTTTGGGATGGTAGGGGTGAACCACAGGCCCAGGCAGTTTTAGAAGCTTGAAAATAGTATTGAGAAAGATTCCTATCTTAATTTGAGTATATTATCAGCGGTTAATGAACGTAGCAAAAGCCAGATTCCCAATCCTTTACGAGTAATGAAAAATGCTTAGCTTTGTGTATTTTTAGGGGGCAGAGGTTCAGGGTAAGGTACATTTATCTATTCTATTATATGTTCATTAATTTAAACACCGCATTTAAACACCACAAATAATATTATAGGTATATGGGCATATAGGTATATCGTTTGTAGGGTAAAACGAACGACATAACACATGTAAAAAGCAAAATTATTTGAAAATGCATATGAATAAGAAACAATTGTTGACTGCAATAAACTAATTTGACATACAATTTTCTGCTTCCATGTGATCTACATTTTGTCCTTAGTGGGATTTTATATATCTCTTCTGCATTACCACCAATTATAAAAAGTTACTCATAATTAAGAGAACTTTAGAAGTTGTTTCCGGAAATTTAAAGATATAATTTAATTTCTCATGAAATATTTAGGGACAACCAAATACACACACACAGACCTGTGTTCTAATTTACTTTGTATTCATGGAACCTCAAAGCATGTATTTCCGGTGAAATTTCGATATCAAACTTGGGATTGAATGCAATACTTCCTCTACTGAGCAAAGACTATGCCACAGTTAAGTAAGAATTACGTAGCTGACAGTAATAACGAGGAAAAATTATTACATGATAGCGGCTGTTCTGGAAACTGTCCAAGAAAATCGGTGTCTTGCGTGTTATTTAATGGCAGAGTAATTGAGTGGCCTGCTCGCTCTCCAAATCTAAATCTAAGTCATTATAAGGTATATCAGGCTATGCGATACTACCTGCAACGCATAGGGGTGTGTTAGTGGAAAGGAGACAGACTTCGCCGGTAGAGGTTTAGTGAAGGGACAGCAATAGAAACGTTTTCTCTATAGGATCTCAAGAAACATACTTTTATCAATGCTTTAATACTTTTTAGTTAAAATGACCTGAGACCAGAGTATTTTGACTTGCAAATGTTGTGGTCGCCGCTCAAGGTAAACAGGGACAACGACCTGAAACAGGGATCGATTGTCTATATGAGCAAGTTGGGACCGAAAGTTTTTGAAACTTAGTTTTTAAGCGCCTGTTGAGCACAACCAGAGTTTGATTGTCTGCATCGTCCCAGACAGTTTTAGGCATTTAATTGTCGCGTCGGAGTCGTTTGTTGTGTTTCAGTGAATGTCCAACAGGCATACGAAAATGTTGACAGGAGCAAACTATACACAAGTATGGTCCTTTTTGGGAAACCCCAAAAATTAATAAGGCTAACAAAATTAACCACAGCTCAAATAAGAATTAATAAAGAAGTAACAGAATCCTTTTTTGTTAACGAATGGCCTGAAACAAGAGGATGGGCTGGTCCCACTTTTGTTTAATATAGTCCTAGAATATATAAATTAGGAAATTACATGTAGACACAGGAGGCACCTTGATATCCATACAGATAGTTGCCTATGCAGTTGATGTTAACATTATGTCAAGCTCTCGTCAAGACTTAATACAGTCAATCTACTGGAACAGGCAGCAAAAGAAGTTGGTCTCCAAGTAAACACTAATAATTTTTAAGTAGTGAAGAATTTTTCATATGTAGGTAGAATTATAACCAATAATAGCGATGAAATACAAGAAATCCGAAACAGAATACACTGAGCAAACAAGGCTTATTATGGCGTTTTACCAATTCTGAAATCTAAATTTATACATAGAGAAACAAAAATACGATTATACAAAACAGGCATACCACCCTTAGTTATTTACGGATGTGAAGCTTGAACCTTGGTGAAGGCGCCGAAAACATAATTAACATATTTGAAAGAAAGATCTTAAGAAGAATTTGTGAACCTATAAATGAGATTGGAATATGGGGAATGAGATAGAAAAAGCATCTTCTTCAATGAACCAGAACTGACCACTGTGGCCAAATTAAAAAGACTGCAGTGGGCAGGGTATGTGCAAAGAATGGATGAAGGACCGATACCTAAAAAATCTGATGTGTTGCACTCACATGACTTTCTCTACTCTTGTACTAACCATTCTTACAAACTCTTATTCCTGTATCTTCTTCGTGTTAATTAAGATAAACATTTTTACATATTGTAACAAATTTAAATGTAACAAATTTAGCAAATCTTTTTTTATTTTCTCAAGCTTCAAGTACAGCCATACTACTCGTTTCTGTCTCTTAATCTTTCCAAACTCTCACACCATACTAGTTTCTGTCTCTTCATCTTCAACAACTCAAAACTGTCTCCATGGCAACCTCCTTGAAAATCAAAGAGTCTTAATGACATGGAGAAGCCATGTCACACTGCTCCCTCCTCAGAGCTGGTCGTCCCGACCAGCACTATCACTGCGGCATCTCCCTTGCGCCCCGGTGGATTAACCCATCGAACCTCTTCTCCTGGTGGTCCACGAGGGCCTGGTGGTCCTGGTATACCTTGAGGTCCTGGGTTTCCATCTCTTCCAGGCATACCTTTAGTTCCAGGTTCACCATCTTTTCCCGACAATCCTGGAGTTCCAGTCATGCCTTTGTCTCCTGGAGGTCCCTGAGGTCCAGGTAACCCTTGTAGACCAATGAGACCACGGTGTCCTTTTGCACCCTTTGGACCTTCTTCTCCTCTATCACCCTTACCTCCCTCTGGCCCTGGAAGTCCTGGCTTTCCTCTAGCTCCCTGTGGCCCTTCTACACCCTGTGGTCCAGTTTCTCCTCGAAGACCCCGTTCTCCTGCTGGTCCTGGAGGTCCATTTGGACCAGGTGGCCCTGGAAGACCTGGTGCCCCTGGAGTTCCCGGAGGTCCTGAAGGTCCTACAGGTCCCTTATCTCCCGGTCTTCCTGCAATACCAGGTGTTCCTGCTTTACCTGGTGCTCCCTCTGGTCCCTGTTCTCCAATTGGTCCCGGTGGTCCTAGAGGTCCTGCAATACCTTGTGGTCCTGGAGGTCCTTCACTGCCTGGCTTCCCTGGTGGACCTGTCTCACCTTGTGCACCTCTCTGACCTCTGAGGCCAGCAGGTCCTGTTGGGCCGGGTAATCCTGGAAGTCCTCTGTCTCCTGGAGGGCCCTGTGGACCAGGTTGTCCTGGAGCTCCATGTTGTCCTTGAGAGCCTGAGTCACCCTTAGGTCCTTCAGGTCCTGGTGCACCAGCTTGTCCTGGAGGTCCTGGATTGCCCTGTTCACCTTTCATTCCTGGGAATCCACGTTCACCCTTCATTCCAGGCAAGCCTACCAGACCCTGAGGGCCAGGGAATCCTTGTAAACCTTGAGGGCCAGTAGGACCTCGCTCTCCAGGGGGCACGATCCTAGGTATCGCTGTTGGATAGTGTCCCTTGGTCCAGGTAGGACGATGTATGCCATCCTGCTTCGAAATTCTGCAACAGTACCGCCGGTCTTGACGGTCCCTCGTCCAGTTGCCCTTCTTCCTGGTGTGTTGACGGGCCATCCTGCGCACTTTGAAACGGCTCACTGGGTACCATGTCCGCCGACCTCTCTGGCGCACCTTCGCAGCCACCTTGCTTCCGATGGGTCCGGCAACAAACCCCACCACATCCGCGCGAGTCGCGTCCACCGCTGCACTCGTGTTCACTCGTGCTCGGCACGGCCTCTCCTGTATCCTGCCGTCCACGATGATGTCCACCATTCTTCCGTTCACGGCACTATGCGTCAGGTGATTGGATGGCCCCGACGGTCCCCCCATGTCACACGCCAAGTCGGTTCTCGCGTGTTGCTCGTTTGCTTGTGCGCTTCCCTGCTGATCGTCCGAAACGGGCGCAACTGTCGCCTCGGCCACTAGGTGCTCCCTCCCCGGCTCCGCGCTATTCCGTCTGCCCCTGGCATCCAGTACTTTGACGCTCTCGTCAACTCTTACTACCAGGGCGCCAAGACGTTCCCCGTCGTCCTCCACGACGTCCACGTGCTGGCAGAGGTCTTCCACCTTTTCGCCGAGTTGTTCCACGTCTTCCGTCACGCCAATCCGTTCGCCGAGTTGTTCTACGTCTTCCGTCACGCCAATCCGTTCGCCGAGTTGTTCCACGTCTTCCGTCACGCCAATCCGTTCGCCGAGTTGTTCCACGTTTTCCCTCATATCATCCGAAACGGGCGCAACTGTCGCCTCGGCCACTAGGTGCTCCCTCCCCGGCTCCGCGCTATTCCGTCTGCCCCTGGCATCCAGTACTTTGACGCTCTCGTCAACTCCTACTACCAGGGCGCCAAGACGTTCCCCGTCGTCCTCCACGACGTCCACGTGCTGGCAGAGGTCTTCCACCTTTTCGCCGAGTTCTTCCACGCCTTCCGTCACGCCAGCCAGTTGCCCGTCAATTTTCGCCGATAGCTCCGTCTTCATCTCTTTCAGCTCGGCAGCGAGGTTGTCGTTTCTCGTTTCCATTTTGGCAAATAATTCTTTCATCATTGCCATCATCCTGGTTTCCGAATATCCCTCCATCCCACTTCTGACACCAAATGTAACAAATTTAAATGTAACAAATTTAGCAAATCTTTTTTTATTTTCTCAAGCTTCAAGTACAGCCATACTACTCGTTTCTGTCTCTTAATCTTTCCAAACTCTCACACCATACTAGTTTCTGTCTCTTCATCTTCAACAACTCAAAACTGTCTCCATGGCAACCTCCTTGAAAATCAAAGAGTCTTAATGACATGGAGAAGCCATGTCACAATATTATCTTACTGCTTATTTCCTTGTAGGTACAAGGGGAATATTAGAATACAGCAGGCTTTGTGCGATAGTCAAATCTTTTAAATATATATACACCCACAATTTTTGCCTTTTTGTTGTAATAAAAGGGTAATTGTAATTATAATTGTGGGTTTACGGTTTATGATTTATTCAAAAGTCACCAAGAGTAAACAGAACTACATAGGCTATAGTATCGGTCTGGGTGGCTCAGTTGGTTGGACGCTGGCCTACTCTTCCCAAGGTTGCGGGTTCAAACCCGGCCCAGGCCGATGGTTTTTAAGTGTGCTTAAAAACGACAGCTCCATCTCAGTAGATTTACTGGCATGTAAAAGAACTCCTGCGGGACAAAATTCCGACACACCGGTGACGCTGATGTGATCCTGGCAATTGACAGCGTCGTTAAACAAAAAAAAAATTCAAAATGTCCATTTAATTTGTCATTAAAATATCTCAAACATATATAATTTTAATCAAAATCGTTAGAGCCATTTTCAAGAAAATTAAAATTTTCGTAAAATTTTCTTTGTAAAGGGTAGTTTAGGGTTAGGAATTTTCTTCAAAATCTTCGAGTTGCATCCTTGAAAGACATTAAAATTAAATTCCAACTTCGAGTTTTAGCTGAATTTTCGTTTTTCAGTTATGCTGTCCACAGATTGACACACACAGTCACTCACACGGGCCTTTTTTTTTTTAATGTTTTTTTTTTTCCTGTTTCAGGGAGCCTCAAAACATATTTCCAGTGAAATCTCGGGTGGAATACAATACTTCCTGTAATTACTAGTAGAGAAAGTAATAAAAATGGTGATGAGAAATTGTTACTCGAGTTTCTTGTCGCCATGTTAATTTATCCTTTCGAGTAGTAAAGTGAAAACAAAGGAAGAACAGATGATGCAAAACAGAGTTTCAGAAATATAGAGACTTTGTTTTCATATTCTATTACGCAATACTATCTCTATGAACACGCGCGCTCCGGGCTACCGATGCAGAAGCAAAGGACGGGGGGGGGGGGGGGGGGGACCTGCTGACTGGGGAGGAGAAGCTTGCGATGTAATCATGATTACCTAAATTGCCTCCTGTAATATGAGGGGATGAAGCTTCGCCAATTGGAAGGGTGCTTTAACCAATGTTTCCTACAGAAATTTGAGCGTTGTATACTGCGCTCCAAGATTATGTGAACACAAACGGTATCACTGGGAATATGTTTTATAACGACATGTATTTTGTAACAAAAATATTATTGCTTTATGTCACGTTTTGAGACTCCCTAAATACGCCAAAATAAAAAAAAATGTTCTGAGTCTTCTAAGGATGTCACACGAAGATTTTCAAGAAAAATTTTCCACCCAAATATCCTATATATATATATATATAACTGAAGTCCTTTTCATTCTGAATGACTTGTATAACTGGTAAAACATAATAGATATACAAAATATTAAATCATAAACGTATATCTGGTTGAACTACACAATTTACGTCAAATATTTTTACTTTCTCTACTACATATCTTATATATTTAAACAGCAATTCTTGTATGTATATATTCCGCGCAACTTGGAAACGGCTCTAACGATTTCGATCAAATTTTGTAATCAGATAGGGTTTTGCTTTTTAAGTTCAGCTATATAGGTGTAATTCCCGAAAAACCGCGATTTTGCATAAAAAATATCATTTTTTTATTCCCGCTTCTACTGCGCAATTCTTATATTTCAGAAACGGCTCTAAAGATTTGATTACATTTTTGTATACATGCATATTACATTCAGCGTTTTCTCTACTCACTTTTAGGTAACACATTCACATCTCTTTCTTTACTCACTCTTCCATAAACAATTTTCTATAAAAACGTCGTTTTGCACCAAAAAACATTTTTATCCGCACATTTAAAATAAGTCATACCATGTTCTATATGTTTGAGATATAAATGCTATTACATTCACACTGTTTTCGCCTCTCACTTTTAGGCAACACATTCATATCTCTTTCTCTACTCACTCTTCTACCAATAAGTATACAAGTTTCTGTATGCTTGAAATAGAGATGCTGCATATTACATTCACAGTGTTATCTCTACTTTTAGGTAACACATTCACATTTCTTTCTCTGCTCACTCTTGTATAAACAATTTTCCATAAAAAAACGTGATTTTGCACCAAAAAACACCTTTATCCCCGCTTTTAAAATAAGTCATACCATGTTCTGTATGTTTGAAATAGAAATGCTATTACATTTACACTGTTTTGCCCTCTCATTTTTAGGTAACACATTCACATCTCTCTCTACTCACTCTTCTACAAATAAGTCATACAATTTCGTGCATGTTTGAAATAGAAATGCTACGTATTACATGCACACTGTTTTCTCTACTTGCTTTTGGGAAACACATTCATAATTATTTCTCTGCACACTCTTCTAGAAATAAGTCATATAATTTTGTGCATGCTTGTAACAGAAATGCTGCGTATTACATTCACACTGTTTACTGTGCTCACTTTTAGGTAACACATTCACATCTCTTTCTCTACTCACTCTTCTACAAACAATTCATATCATCTATACAACTTGGAAGTTTGTATATATCTAACTGTTAAGCTCGAAAACCGCTTAACCGATCACCGCGAAATCCGGCACGTATATGCATTTTTTCATGGAGAAATTGTAACAATTTTACTACACAATATATTACTTTCAGATGGTTTTCTACTCGCATTTCTTTTACGTAGCACATTCATTTATCCCCTGTTTGCCCTTCAACATACAATTAATATAATATTCTATGATTGAAATATAAATGCAACGTATTACATTCACACGACTTCCTCGACTAATCCTTCCTTTACGAGGCACCATCAGTCTTCTTTCGCTACTCGCCCTTCAACATATAATTCATACAGTTTGATATGTTTGAAAAAGAAATACAACGTATTATATTCATACTATTTTCTCTACTCACTATTGTTTTACGTAACAATTCACATGTTATTCCCTATCGTGTACCAACTTCATACATACCAACGCCTATACATATCGTATGTTGAAGAGTGAGTAAATTCCAAAACAGGTTGACCGATCGCCATGAAAAGTGATATATCTAATTGTTTTTATGCAATCCATTTTACTACCCAACGTATTACGTTCACATGGTTTTCTCTACTCCTTTTTCTTTTACTTAACATACTACTCCCTCTTCTACAAACATACATTTTTCCATGCACTTGAAATATAAGTGTAACGTATAACATTCACACGGTTTTTCTACTCATTTTTATTTTACTAAACACAATCACATTTCTTTCACTACTCCCGTTTCAGCGAACAATTACGATCAATTCATACAATTTTCTGTATGATTGAAACAGAAATGCGTAGTACATTAACATGCCTTTATCAACCAGCTTTTCTTCCTGTAGTATTTGTTATTGTTCAACAGTGCTTTTGCTTAGTGTTGCTCCGGTGCTTTAATAAAAAATAAAGAAATAGTTAAAAAAGTAAAGTAATCACAATTGATGTCAGGAGTGCATCGAAAAGCACGATATGGAACAGTTGAAATAAATGTTAGCCAAGATGGACATAATGGGAAATTAAATGAATTCTGGAATGCGGCAGAGGAAACAAATATGAAAACCGAATTGGAAAAATGTAAACTACGGAATAGAAAATATAGGAACAAAGATGGACAAAATGAAAACAAAAATGGAAGGCAAACTGAAAATGTAAACTCCGAAACAGAAAAGAAGAAGACGGGAATGTGTAATATGAAGGTAGGTCTACTGGAGAATACTAACGAGCGACTGGCCAGAGTAAAAGAGGCCATGGAAGAACTGGACGGAAAGATAAAGGACTTTGGCGAATGTGTTAACGCCCTGGTGTCAATCGCAGGAGCAAAGAACTGAACTCCATAATGGAACAAATGCTCGACGAAAACGTCAAATAGGTGGATATCTATGGTGGAGGCCTGCGTTTAGCAGTAGATGTTTTACAACTGAAATGATGGAGTTTATGAAATATTTGTATCTCGGAAATGACTCTTCACAATTGCGACTAAAATTATTTAGTTAACGTTTTGACTTTCAGTTTATCTAAACAAGTATATTCTCCCACAAAAAAACAGGATTTCACAAAAACAGACGCGAAAAACACCGAGCGAAGCTCGGTCGCCCAGGTACTAGTAAGTAAGGGAAATACTGTATTCCATCCAAATATTTGAGATCAGATTTCACCGTAATTACGTGTTTTGAGACCCTCTAAATACAAAAACCATTGTTAGAACATTAATATTAAATTATTGTTAAAGCCTTCTCAGTCTGTATATATGTATCACACACACACACACACACACACACACACACACACACACGCACACGCACACGCACAATCAAACGTGCGTCAGATAAGTTCCTACGGCTTCCGAAGTCCCCTAGTTTGAACCGTGAATGTGCATGGCGGGTGCGTTCTGTGACACCAACCACCGTTTCTGTAATTGCGATAATTAGTTTGCCGACTCCTGCCCTAGTTCATTGGAGCGCTTGCAGTGTGAATAGCTATGTTTAGATACATACCAGTCTGGTCTGGTTGTGTTACATCCCAAACATTCCTAGAGTTTAAATCCCTGTAGACCAATACACCATACTATCGCGCAGGTAAAGCCGTATAACGGCTAGGTACTGCGGTAAAGACACTTCGGGTGGGGGAATAAGCTTCCCCACTCGACTCGAACTGCCTCTGGAGCCTCTGGAGCTGGTTGTGTTAAACGCAAATGGGGTAGAGACCAGAGACCTGGCCTGCTGGAGTTCGTGGACAGTCATGGGATTGATATCCTTATGGTCTGTGAAACGCACTTGCACGCTGGTGTACAGTTTAACCTGCCAAGTTACGCCGCTCATCGGTCTGATCGGGTCGGCCGACAGGGCGGTGGTACTGCCATTTTCATAAAGTACCATCTCACCCACACTCCTGTTACCATTCCTCTGCTACAACACCTGGAAGCAACCGCCATAAGGCTATCCTTGGGCGGGAACGATCTGGTGCTTGTGGCGGTATACGACCCGCCGGATGGGCACTTCTATGAAGCGGACATCACGGCACTCCTGAACCTACACCACAGGGTTTGCATTGCAGGCGACTTCAACGCAAAACACCCAAGCTGGCACAGCCGCACCCAGAACGTTAAGGGCCGGGGACTGTACCGTCTCATTAGCGGGAACCCCGCCCTTCACGCGCACGGGCCGAGAGGTCCAACCCACTACCCGGCACGTGGCGCCGCGGATGTCATCGATTTCATGATCACCAAAAACATACCATTTCACTTGGACCTCTCTGTGATTAACGATCTGGACTCCGACCACAACCCTGTAGTGGTGGATGCAGACGTTAATCTTACTGCCCTGGGAGTGCCGGACTGGGTGGATGAAGTCGACTGGGATGCAGCCGTCCTAGCCCTTCAAAACTCTGTGGAAGCAAATCCTCGAATAGACTCGATAGAGGCTCTCGAGGAGGCAGCCACGGGGTTTTCTACCTCCGTCCTAAACGCGGTGCGTGCTCACACGCATCGCATTCCTACCGAAGTACCAAACCCGACATCTATCCCTGTCCCACTTAAACGCCTCATTCAAGCAAAGAATGCTGTCAGACGGCTATGGCAGAGATTCCGACATCCTAGGATAGGAGTAATACACCAGAGGTTCAAATCCCTGGTGAGACGACTCCTAAGAAAACATAGGCAAGCTGCCTGGGACGAAACAATGCGTCACGTAAACCTCCAGGAGAGGAAACCGTGGCACATCGTCCGAGCCTTGCGGAAAGACAAATCTGCACACCAGCATCCAGTGCACAGTCCTCGGGGAAGACTTGTCTTTGAACCGAGGGAAAAAGCAGAGGCACTAGCAGACTATCTAGAAACTCAATTCCAGCCTAGGGTAGATCCTCAGAACGATGACCACACTGACCTCGTGGAACAAGCGGTAGAAGACTTCTTAGAAGTCCGACCCGCGGGCCACGAGGAGTTCCACATCCCGGTAGTTACCCCTCGCGAAGTAACTAACACCATCCGGCACCTAAAACCTAGAAAAGCCCCTGGGCAGGACCGGGTAACAGCGGAAATGCTCCAGCACCTACCCCATAGAGCCGTGATGCACTTGACCCGCATTTACAACGCATGCCTCAGCATGTGCCACTTTCCAGCTGCCTGGAAACAAGCGCGTGTGATATGCGTTTTGAAGCAGGGGAAGAATCCGGTTTTTCCATATAGTTACCGCTCCATCAGCCTCCTACCAGTTGTCTCGAAAGTGTTCGAGAAACTGTTCCTGTCCCCCCTCGGACCTCTTTTGGAGGAAAAAGGTCTCCTACCGGAACACCAGTTTGGTTTTCGTTCTGGTCATTCCACGACTGAGCAACTACTGCGTGTAGCCGAGAAAGCCTCCCTGGCTTACCAGGAGAGGGCTAAAACGGTGGCAGTGTTGCTTGACGTGGAAAAGGCATTTTCTACCACTTGGCATGAGGGGCTTGTCTACAAGCTCATACAGCAGGAAATCCCCCCTCCATACATTTACTTGGTGGCTGGTTTCCTACAGGAACGTAGCTTCCGGGTGAAGGTGGAGGGATCATTTTCTAGAGAAAGGCCCATTGGCGCAGGAGTCCCCGAGGGCAGTGTACTGTCACCGGCACTTTTTGCAGCTTACATGGCCGATCTCCCGACGCACCCCAACACACACATCTGTCAGTATGCGGAGGATCTCATGATCTTCGCTACTAACAAGAACCCGCGCTACAGTTACCGACAAGTACAAGCCCACCTCTGTGCCATCAACAGATGGTGCGAGAACTGGCGTATGTCCATTAACCCGGAGAAAAGCTCTGCGATTCTCCTGGCCAACACGCTGGCAAACCGGCTCCCTCAGGACCTCGTGCTTCGGCGCCGTCGGATCCCCTGGGTCACTACGGCGAAGTATCTCGGGGTGACGCTGGACCGGCGGCTGACGTATAGACATCACGTCAGGGGCAAAGTACTGCAAGGCCACGCTGCCCTCCGGCAGTTGTACCCCATCCTCAGTTCCCAAACCATGCCCTTACGCCTGAAGCTTCAGCTGTATCGAGCGATCATCCTGCCTCTGGTCCTGTACGGATGCGAGATCTGGGGAGTGGTGGCGAAATCCACCTTCATCAGACTCCAGACGTTGCAGAACCGGGCATTAAGGATGATCTATGATACTGGCCGAAGATTTCCTGCCCATATCCTACACGAACACTCCGGTATCCCGTACATTGTCGACGTGATCAAAACTCGCGCTCGAACAATGTACAACAAACTCCAGAACCACCCTAACCCTCTGGTGAATACTCTGGGCCAATACGACCAGACACAGCCGCGCCGACTACCATCCAAAAGATTGCCGAAGGACATCTTAAGTCCTGCGATCTAATCTTAAGATGGGAAAGGCGAAAATGCAATCTGTACTCAAAACAGAGAGAATCACCAGTTTCAGTTCACCTCTCAGCGAGTGACTGACGGCCAGAACCCTGGTAGGAATTAGCGCGTAAAATTCGCGCACAGCTCACTTGCGGACCAATCCCTGCCTACAATCCCTCCCGTTACTATAAAAACCCCTGTTCTATCAAATTTTCCCAGTGATAAACATCCCTGTAGTGACACCATCAAAACCATCGCGCAGGTTAAGCCGTATGACGGCTAGGTACTGCGGTAAAGACACTCGACCGGGAGAACAATCACCTCACCTCCGTTCGACTCGAACTCCGTCTGGCGTCTGGTTGTGTTAAGTGCATTTTGCTCGTGCTGTTATCTCTTATATTTCACTTCCCTTGGTGTGTCACCTCCGTAGGCTACTTGGACTTAATGTAAGGGTTCTTACTAATGACTTGACTTGAAAACGCCCATTTACGAAGCTTCACATTCAACTGGTGGCGGAGCTTGAACAGCAGTCGACGAGATTTGTTGTGTTGCAACATGTAGAATGCCCCAAGGGGCGCAGAGATCCTTGTAACTAGAATAGAACAGCAGCGTTGGAGCTTATGCATGACGTAGATATATGAAAGAACAGGAATGAAACATCTGGTGTGTCACAATAAAATGGTTTTGTCGATGTGTTACACTGCTCTGCATTTTGAGGAAAAAAAAATAGTGTTGAATGCTAATTGCCCTAATTCTGGGGTACCTTTTCCAAATATGTTAGTAGTTTTCTTCTATCACGTGCAAATCACGGCCAAAATGTTCATATTAACTAATTATACTTTTATACCCCTCTACAAGATAATTGTCAATGGTGTATATTCAAATTATGTAATCATGTAATAGTTATACACATAATGAGCCACGGACAGTTGATACTGTGACACCGACTGCGGTGCACAACAAAGGACAGTGAGCGTCAACCTCCTTCACACTACATACCAATCTCAGGACGTATCAAAGGCGCTCGAGGTCAGGCTGCCACGTGCAACTGTTTGTGAACACGTTCAAATTAGGTCGGCACTCAAAGGGTTTTAGAGGTTATTGGAGAGCCTTCCAGCGGTCGGCGTATTTATAGAGATTCCATAAAAGGTGAAGTTTGAATGAGTGAGTGTGTTGGGTTTAAGGGCCCGTCAGTAAAGTTCGAGAAAGGTCCGCGTTACGTCATAATCTTTATATAAGGAGACAGGCGACGAGATTTAGTAGAGTAGTAGTTACAGGCGCGCGCGTATACGTGCGTTTGTGTCATCTGCGCATGTTGTTGAGACTACCGTTGCGTCGAAAGGAAGTTAGCGATGCAGTTTATTAATGCTGACTGATCGTATCGTCAAAACAGCTGTTCGAGCGACAGAGAAAGGGAAGAAGGGCAGAAAGGAGTAAGTTATAGTTACAGAAGTAAACAGTTGTGAGTTGTAACATCATGAAAGATTGAAGACTGTGTTAACGTCAGTAAAGATACAAGAAGCTTCTCAGCTGCACAGATAAAACTGGAAGAATTAAAACAGTGAACATTTAAAAAATGGAAGCTAAATAGTAAAAGCAAAACGATAAAAAGTACACACACACACGCACGCACGCACACACACGCACGCGCACACACACGCACGCGCACACACACACACACCCACACACACCAAAACCGCTTAAGCCATTTAGAAAAAAAATCAAATCAAAGGTAAATAGCAAAGAACATACATGTTTTAATGTGAAAGTATAGTTTGTGCTCAAAGGATTTTATATTCACCTCTTTGTCAATGGAGAAATATATACAAAACAAATAACCTCTTTTGCGATCCTATTTTTCATGAAATAGCCCAATATTATGTTTATCACATATTCTTATAATTATATTTATTATTGTTAATGAAAAATGAATTATACTCATTCTCCTTTTTTAAAACATTTGTTCATAGCGTTTCTAAAACAACAGCACTACTACAAAATGTCAACTTTAATTTGTTTTAACACCTGGGGAAATGATGCGCAGATTTCTTTTGTTTGGACAAAATAATTAAATATAGAACAAAGTATTTTGTTTGTTGTTTCCTCTACAGAAACTACCCCACGTGCCTCAACTTAGACAACTGCATGCAGATGTAAATAAACACGTACAACCTCAACTACTGGATAAGAAAATTCTTCTTCCATTTCCCACAACATCTCTTGGCCATCGGAAAACATTTGAAGTCGGCTATACTTTCTTATACAGCTGATTCATTTTACATTTTTAAATTTAGATTTTGTTAAATTTAATTTCCATTTATGTATATATAGCTCAGTGTTTTTTCTGCATATAGAGGGCTCTGCCACCTGCTATCTTGCTCACCCATGCCCAGTTTGCTGTGCCTTGTAATTTGTTAGATGTTCTGATTCTTTAGGTAGGAGAGGGCTGTGGTTCGGATTGTCTTGTGTGACTAGTCAGCTTCGGACCCATTTGACAGGGCGCAGTGCGCTAAGAAAATGGTTAAAAAAAAAGAAAGAAACAAACAAACAAAAGGAATTGTAAAATGTCACCCCCGAAGGAAAAGGAGAAAGCATATTTGCTGATATTGTAATTAAAAAGTATAAACAGTGGAATCACTAAGAACGAAAAAATGTAAATAAAACCCGAAGCAATTCAAGTTTCTCAGAAAGAAATTGCATTAAAGCAAGACTCTGGAGATTTTAATTCAGGCTTAATATTTTGTATACCTTATTAATACCTTTTATTTGTTTATTTTACCAGTTATTGGTTCAAACAATATTTAAGCGCAGCATATTTTCCTTAAATTTGAAAAACACATTGCAAATTGATATCACTTCTTAATTTTTCGTGTTTGGACTCAGATTAATGTTTATGTAACCGGGCTTTACACAACTAAAATGGAGGTACCTAATCCAGGAAATAATCCAACTTAGAATATGGAACGACAAGATCAATACTAGGTGATACTAAACCTAACATTTGTTCGCAATAATACAATCAAAGTGTAGTGGATTTTAATTAATGTTTGCTTGACTATGCCAAATATCAATTCTTCTGCAGAAAGAAAATAGGAAATCGTTTCACAAAGTTTGGTTGGCTCTATTTCTTAGATACTACACATTCATTTTTGGCAAGGTTTCAAGCACTAAGACACCACAATGAACATTGAGTGAATGTCATATATTTCCTAAAAATGATCACTTGTTCGTATTCTTATTCGAATTTTTCGACTTTCTTGCCAGCGATTACACTGTTATAAAAAAAAGGATGAAATTCATTGTTCCGAGGCTTTTATTCGTGACAGTTAATTCTGTTAGCAGCAGGAATGGAAGCATTTGAACATTAAACTGAAATACAAAGTTGATTATTGCCAACTGCTGCAAAACAAATATAACCAATGTTATATATAAAAGATATTGGTTAAAGTGGACGCCTATCTTACTTTAACTAAAAACTGTGCCTGATAGCGAATTTCTGATTTCAGATTTGAACTTCCTTTGACTCACTCCAATTGCGTTTGTCTAATCTAAGTTCAGCTAAACATAACCAATGCACAT
The DNA here is from genome assembly GCA_030765045.1 of Tenodera sinensis. Taxonomy (NCBI): domain Eukaryota; kingdom Metazoa; phylum Arthropoda; class Insecta; order Mantodea; family Mantidae; genus Tenodera; species Tenodera sinensis. The sequence goes on along the minus strand of CM060961.1, from coordinate 35,230,364 downwards.
AGTGTTTAATCGTTCCCTCATCTAAGGACTACTCATTTCCTCTGTTATTACAGACACACCTGATACAACACTCACACTTACTTCTTTCTCGCCATTTCCCTCCAAGCTGGAATAAGCTCCACTTTGATCACACTTCACGTGTTGTATAATTCCCACGTCTGCCAGTTGTGGTCTGGATTCACAATCTATTTATTCGGCGTTTCTCGTAAAGGCATACGTTGTTTTGGGAAGGTGCCAGCAATCTACTTTCCCAAGTGGCCGTCTCGTTTTCAGCATTTCGCATTCGCGCTACCTGGGTTAGGAATCTCAGCATTCCAGCTATTGCCGGGAAAAAGAAAGTAGCTGAGGACTTGGAGACATTGTGAAGGTACAATCTTCACTGCCTCCCAAAGCAATTCACCATTACATCATCAACTAACAAGCCACTTCAATTGTCGCAGTAACGTGCGCCAACGGGGTATCGCATCAGGGTCCTTTTTCACCATTTTTATTTAAGTTTGCTCACAAGCCCCTTTTTCGTGCAAACGTCAGTGAAGTCTCATTATCTAGAACTTTTCGTTTTAGGACAAGGGAAAATCGTGGAGAAAACTTACCCGATAACAGCTCACTCTAACCAAGATTTGATCCCTGAACCTCTTGATTGTTAGGCAGGCACGCTCCCCCCACACCACAGGGGCGGACCAGTAAATTCCTTTTAGGTGAATCTTTCCAGAATTATAACAATTCCAACATTTAAACATCACCATAGCAACACGTTTATCTATATTAAACAAATATTAAGGTATACCATAGACTCCTAAATTACTTCAGAATGAAAAGCTTCACTCCACCAATCTATTACAGACAGCATTCTGATAACATACTAAAGCTTGTATAAATCAAACGAGACGTTTTCGGACACGTGTTTTCGCATGAAAGTTACTCACAATTATGTCGTCTGTCAGCCCTAAAAGTTTTAACGCAGTCAGGGAATCTTTCAGTATATAAGAATTTGGGTGTATAATAATAATTATAATTACATTATAACTTTACCATTAGAAAATGCACAGTTCATCATAAAATTAGAAATAAATAGTCTAATTAACTCTGTCTTGCTTGCTTCAATCTATGATGTTTATGGCTTTGTTAAGCGTGCCTCGATTTCTCCTGCCACCTGTGATATAAGACAAGTGTGCACTTTTTTTACATAATCGTGGTTTGAATGCGTTCCGCCAAGAAATTCCTTCAGGTAAAGAAATACATGAAATCCCTTAGTGCCAAATCGGACTTTAAGGACACTGGCCAATTTTCCCCAACCAAATGGTCTTCAGTTTATAATGTGTATGACCGGACACTGTCAGTTTTATATGGATGGGGATGAAAGTTTACTGACTTCACAGTCGCCTGATTGTTCAATTCTTCTGAACATTTAGAAATACTCAAACGGGCGCTTACAACTGCGTCTGGCTTTCTAATGAATGGAGAAAGAAATCACTCATGTTCAAAATTTCGACTGCAGCGGCGAAATATTTAAACAGTAATTATTTTAAAGGCAAGTCTCGTTTGTAGCAGTTTCAATTCTTTTTCTAGCGAAAGGAAGTATTCACTAACATAGAATATTTTAACCGTCTCGCCAATGTACTGGAAACTACACAAGTAACGCGGTGGGGTGCGCACCAAGGACACTATGGAAGAATGTAGCGCATGCGCAGGAGGGCTATTAGGCTCATGCCCTTCATACGCACTATTGTTAAAGGAAGATGCCAAAACAACACCAAACACGTTGTCAGAACCGTTCGCTCTCAGACTTTGACGCTCCCCAACGTCCAAACCTGCATTTCCGGACAAGGGTTTCTATTTTAAAGGAACTTTCTTCCGTGGGGGACACTGTATATTTCTTCTTTTAATTTACTCATTTAGTAGAACTTACCACGCTGTATAGTACCCCAGGTAGGTTTCATTTCAAGCTAGACAGACATTAGTACACAAGGGACAAGAAAAACGAAGCCACGAGTTATAAATTTTATTAATATCTCGCTGTTCGAGACTGTAAGTTGCAAAAACTTTTCGTTTGTACCTGCTACATGTGAAGTTAATCAACGATGTCAGGTTCAAAAAAGGTCTAGTTTTCCCCTCATTCCAAAGTGCAGTTATGTGCTTGAATGCGTCACGTCTTTGCAGATGATCCAACATGAGGGAATAAAAAAATAAAGCAGTGGTGGGATGTACGAAAAAAGGAAATAAGCGCAGCCCTCAAGCAATCTTTTCACCCTGCTTGGTTTCACATATGGAGGCATTCTGATGCGATATTCCCAGAAAAAGCTTTGTTCTCCTATACTCGCCAGTCACTCACGATGTACTACTTTCTCCATTATTTTAAATTATTTAATCAGAAATACATTTTTGACCTCCCTGATTAAAAAATGTATTTAAATAAAAAGATCTGATGTGTTGCACTCACATGACTTTCTCTACTCTTGTACTAACCATTCTTACAAACTCTAATTCCTATATCTTCTTCGTGTTAGTTGAGGTAAATATTTGAACAAATTATCTTATTGCTTATTTCCTTGTAGGTGCAAGGGAATATTAAAATACAGTGAGCGATAGTCAAATATTTTAAAGCTTTGAGATCCCATTCTCTTTGCACGCTTGTAAAATAGTGAACAACGATGTTCCATTTCACGAAAGTTTTAAGTTTTCCGAAACTTACACAAATAACAAGGAGTATCTCCGAAATGGTTCATTCTAGAAAAAAAATCATTTGGACACCGTGTTTTATCAAGATTTGCATTTCTTGCAGAGTAAGATTTGCTATATCTTTTACGGTTTACCAGTTACACAAAAGTCATCCAGAATAAACAGGACTACATGGGCTATAGCCGGAAAATTAAAAATATATATTTTATTTATCATAAAATATCTTAAACATGTGGCGTTTTAATAAAAATCATTAGAACCATTTTTGAACAAATCAAAATTTTCGAAAAATTGTCCATGTAAAGGGTAGTTTAAGGTGGAGGAATTTTCTTTAGTCTTCGTGTCGCATACTTAAAATGTATTAAAGTTAAATACGTAGTAGAGAAAGTAAACATGGTCTGGCTAGCGCTTGTGTCCGTGAGAGAGACGATAGAGATACAGAAGCAGAGAAAATAACATAACTCAAACGATACGTTTGTTAAATCCAAAATTGAAATTGAGTTGTTATTTACGGATGCTTGTAAGAGTCAACGAGGTCCACGGTAGGATGCGCTGCGGTGGAGCTTGTATTCTGAAAATACGGTGTTTGGTTGAGATGAGGCGCTACGGTCGGCTGGCTGCCCAACAGGGGGACTGATTGATTAGCCGGACGTTGCTGGTGGCGCGCTCTCTGTGACGATCTGGAACTCTGTCGGGCTGAATAACTGCACCTATTAGCGACCAACCGTAGCACATATACCTGTGGTGTTCTTTGTCCGCCTCTGGGGTACTTTCATCTCATCCTTCCTTCCAGGGGTCTGACGCACAATAAGCCATGGCTGACGTGCCGGTATCCCCACTGTGACAGACAAGACTAGTCCACGCAAGACGACTTGGGTCTTCCAAGGATGACCCAGCGAGATGGGTTCGAGGTTACGGGTTCGATTCCTGGCGATCTTACTCTCTGACTGACTGTGTTTTTCATGGTTTCTCCGGTCGTTAGGCGGGTGCTGGGTCTGTTTCTCTTCTACCACGATGTTCCTGCCTATCATTCCCTATGCTCATTATTTCCTCCATCGTCATCTTTTCAAGACGGATCAGGCGACGGTGTTTGGCGTATTGCGGTTGGGCGGTGAAGGTGCGCTTTGTGAATGCTTCTCCATAGATGTTTAATTGAGCAGGCCCTCCTAGAGGTTCAGACTAATGCGCAGGTTTAAATGGCATCGGATGCGATAAATCTGGAAACGTGAGGAACCGCATCTATGCTTAGGTGTGAGTTCCCCAGACATGGTTATGCTGATACCATAGCTTCTAGTGGCTTATGGGCTTTCCAACACACCCAGAATTCTTCCTCTATGCACCACTATAATATTTTCATATAGCGCCTCAGCTGCAGATAAGGGACACTGAGACTTAATTTTCTAACTTTTTTAACTTTGAAACCATTTAGAGCCCTTGGGGTATGGTACACTCAAAACTTTCAACATTTTGAAATCTATATTCCAAGACTTAAGGGCCACTAATTCAAAATTTATTTAGATTTTCCATATTATAAATATTTGGAAACATTTTTTCAGCACATTCAGTTCTTCAAAATATTTCATACGATGCAGTTTTCATCCAGTCCTGAAACCTGTCATGTAGATTTGCAAAACAAAAATAAGATCACTTAAATTTACTTAGTAAGGTTTCTGAGTTAATTTTTAACCCGAATAAAATTTCAAGAACGTTAAAAATTACAAATCCTACAGTTTAAAATTAATTTTCTTTTGGATTAAGGTTATTAAAACAAAATAATAGACTGTGTATTTTAGAATCAGTTAAATAACATAGAATTAGGAAAATAAACGTTTTTAACTGTATGGAGCATTACATTAGTGTGATTTATCTTTAACACTTAATAACTCGGAAATTAAAGGGTATCCCACTGATATTTAGAACCATATTTTTTAATATAGTAGAGTATTCAAAATGAATTGTCAGCTAAAGCAGTTTAAAACATCACATTTTCAGTATAACACTCCCTAAATATAAGTAAATAAAGAAATGACTAAGCAAAAGCTTAAGGGGACCCGGTAAGGCAAATATGAGTAAAAATACATTTTTTGTTTCTTTTTTGTTTAAAAATACTAGAGAATTTTTTTAGTAAAATGCTTCAGCTTTTATCGTGATATCATTATTATAAGGATTTTCATAGAGTATTTACCACGGGGTTGATTTTAGTGGGCGTAGCCGGTCAATTTATTGACAGTCGTTTTCGCTATCAACGGAATTTATATATTTAAAGTCCCAGGGAAATATTGTGGGAAATATTTTAAATGGTTATTATGATTTTTAACACTGATTACTGATATATCATGGCAACCTAACCTATCCCTCTTATGGTGCTGGAATGTATTGAACATTCTAACTTCAAAGCACGAATCTGAAAACTACATTTTTTTATACATAAGGAACATTTTCTCAGAAACTGTTAGACTTTCAAGCATTATGTTCATACAAATGATATACATTTTAACAGGGCCGTTTTTTAAAATTATCTATAGTTTTGAAATTTTGAAGTGATTAGTATATTTTAATGAAAAAATTGACTACTGCAACAATTTTTTTACTCTTCAAATAATTATTCTACCAAAAAATTCCCATGTTAAAGTGTGTAAAAAGGTGCATATAATGTGCTGTAAAAATCTGAAGCACATACAATAAATAAGTTCTGAGAAAATGTTCCTCATATAGTAGAATTACATACAATTAAATACAGCAGAACTCCATTTCTCCTGCATTTCATATCGTACTCTTCCTCAGTCTCGTAATGGTGCTGGGGTGATCACCCACTTCCAGGTGTTCACTCTGTCCGGTCCATAGGTTCGTCTGTTCTTCAACTCTAGGCATAGGCTTATAATTCCTAAGGGATGTAAATCTTCCATCGGGGAAGGAAAGCAAATAAAGAAGTTTTTATGATACTTTAAGATAAGGAATGTAACATTTGAATTCTCTGGAAGTAGCTTGTGAAGTCTTCTTCATTCTGAATGACCTAATTAGTAAACTTTAAGAGATCGACAAAATTTTACTGCACAAAAGTAGCTGTTAAAGCAACTTATGTCAAAATTATTTGTGGCGTCAACCCTTTGGAAGACATTATTTGTTATTGCTTTCAATTTTAAAATACTTTATACTTTTTTCAACGACTAATGTCTATTCATTTTTATTCTTTTTATGTGTGTGTGTGAGAGAGATATAGTGAAGTGAAGAATGTGTGTTGATATAATGAACACCAAATTTCAGTCAGCGGATAGCGAGCTATTAAAGAATTTCATTATCAGTTTAACTTACTGAATTACTCATACATACAATGAAATGTGTAAATGTATTACGAAGTCTAATGGATTAAAAAATAGAAGGTAAGAATCTTACATAAAAGTATATGCAGAGAAGGTTATATGATTGCTACGCATACGATGTTTGAAACGCATATCGCTATGTAACGGTTTTATTTTCGACGCCTCTTGCATGACCATAAGGGAAAAAAACAGATCTGTATATTCACATCTTGGGCTCAGGAACCTCATGCCAGTTGAAGAAACCCTGTGCTTTGTCAAAGGACTCGTAACAAATGAGCATCGTTGTGCGCACTCCAGTGTTGCCACTTGTGCATTCTTCTGTATTGTGTTACCTTTGTGTTGTTCCCTTGTGTCATCACACCTGTTTACTTTTGTGTTTAACCCACTCAAACATTAACTGTGAAGAAAACAAACCACTGTAGCAGATCCAGAATCACCAACATCAAAGTTCGTAATCCCACAATAATCTTTTAGTCAACCATTGGCTAATCTGGAAAAACAACTGAGGAAGCTACAGTTCATAGCCTTTTATAATATAATTTAAATTATACTTTCACAAAAGTAAATACCCACCTTCAGCTAAACCTGCGCGAAGGGTCACCTAAACCTTAGGCGTGCTTGCATAGATGGTATGAGAGTTAAATTAGTCATGTGTAGAGCGAGGACATATATCCACTGAAGAAGAAATCCGGTTGACTGCACGGCGAATTGCTTGCTTGACGTCATCGCTGCTACCTCGGACTGAGGGGTGAACAGCGTGCTGTGGTTCAGTATGACAGCTGTACCGTACAGATAAGGAGTGTTATTTTCTGTGCGATCCGTGTTTACATACGAGGTGAATAATGTCTTCAGCTTTAGGTGATGGTAAATTAAATCAGCTATTGGAAGAATTTGGAAGAAATAATTTCGTATTGAATGGCGATACGATACACTGTAAGTTAGGTTATTCTCAAATCAGAGATTCCAAGGAGAAACGGAAATTGTTGAAGCAGCATTGCAATACCAAAAACCCATAAAGCATTTGTTGCAGCATAAAAGAATAAAGAACACGACCATTTGTCACTTCAATCGGAGTTTTCTGAAGACTGTGCAAAATGTTGGTGCCTAGTAACATACAATCTCACAAAGTAGAACATGCTGAATTTAAAATCTTAATAAAAATACACTAAGCGGGAGCCTCCCAGTGCAACAACCCTACGTAAATAGTATCTATCAAAATGTTATGATAAAGTTATGGCTCAAATTCGGCAATCTGTGGGTGGCAATAAAATTTGAATTTCCATAGACGAAACTCTGGATTCTGTGGGAAGGTTTGTTGCAAATATAATTTTGGGAGTACTTTCGCCAGACAGACCTACTAAATCATTTCTATTGACGCCTGAAGTTATTGATAAGGTTAACCACAAAAGTATTGTCGAAATTTTTCAAAAGAGTCTAATTTTGCTGTGGCCGGAGGGGATCAAAATGATAATGTACTACTTTTTCTGACAGATGGTGCAAGCTACATGCTAAAAGCAGCTAAAGAAATTAAAACTACACATCATCCCAACATAGTACATTTAAAGTGCATCGCTTACGGCCTTCATCGAAATGATACGCTTCTGGTACAGTGATGTGGACAGCTTCATTGCTAATGTGGGGAGAAAAAAAATTCTGAAAGCCCCAAGCAGGTCACTGATTTTCAAAGAAATGGCCCCTGGAGTCCCTTTACCTCCCTAGCCCGTTGTAACTCTATGGGGTAGCTGGCTAAATCCTGCTGCATATTATGCAGATTATTATGATAAAATGGTTAAAGTAATCAATGTTTTGGATAGTGAAGACAGCTGTGCCATTAAATCTGCTCAATCACTGATTTCAGGCAATTTACATAAACATTTGTTATTTATTAAAAAGAATTTTCCAGATGTCACCAAAACTATTCTGCATTTAGAATCAAGAAATCACAAACTGTCACATGCTTTACAATTGATAGAAGAGCTTTATATGAAAATTGAAAATGTAGATCCTGCAGCTGTAACCGAAGCAGTGCAGAATAAACTGAAAACCGTGTTGGAGAGAAATCCTGGCTACGCTACAATGGTTCATATACAAAGTCGTTTACAACAGCTAGACAAAATGACATCTACGTATGACGAACACAATGTAAAACATCTTACGTTTGCTCCCGTTACATCATGTGACGTTGAGAGAAGTTTCTCGCTGTATAAACATTGTTTGGATGACAAGTTTTACTTTTGAACAATTTAAAAAATGTATTATTGTTCACTGCAATTTTTTGAGGAACGAATAGATGCCAATATGAACTGATGTAATTGGACTAGAGCTTCTTACACAGCCCTGCCCTTTTGTTTACATGTTCTGAACTCCCGTGCTACCCCGTCTGCCAATCACCACGGAGCGTGTATAGTACGAGCGCGCGAACATTGTAGGCGATGGGATATTTATCCTCGCTCTAGTCATGTGATTCCCTTGCTGTCCAAAGGACGTGACAGCCATGTCACCTCGTAGCTCACTCACCTTACAGTTTTAAAAAACAATATTTCAGCAAGCCTTCTACATTAACGGGCAAACATTGCAAATTTAACTTGAGTGCATCTGCAGAAAATGTGTTCTGATGGTGTTTTATTAAATTGTGGACTAAAACTAAAATTATTCTGGTGTTGGCTACTACACTTACTGACGTGAGTTTACTGTACTTACTTCTCCTCCGTTGTATAATTCAGTGGACCTCAAAACTAATGTCCAGCGGAGTATCACTAGAAAGTTTACGAACTTTAATACCTAATTTTAGATACGGAGTTTGGAAGGTTGAATCTGCTGATGACCCAGTTCTTAAAATAATCAAGCTCAAGCAAATACAGTTGATAACAGGAAGAGAGACAGAGGTCAGAGAGCTGACTAAATTAACATTAGGACTGAAAGGTTTACGATCGATAACTGCGGTGATATATCGAGAACTCAATATCAATCAAGCAGAGTAAAGGCAAATATGTAGGTCACAGTTAGTGAACTATTTCTCATGATCGTTTTCACCCAAACACTCCGTATATCCTAATTCACA